>SZYD01002779.1:0-29025 GCA_009363875.1 Mikania micrantha | reverse complement strand
CCCAGTGATTCTGTTGTCTCCCACTTCGTCCAACAAATTGGAGACCGACATTTTCTACCATCCAGTGCTTCAAAAGGAGCACATCCGATGCTGCTATGGTAGCAATTATTGTAGGAGAACTCAATAAGTGGTAAGTGTGTGTCCCAACTTCCCCCGAAGTCTAGGATGCATGTTCTCAACATATCCTCTAGGGTTTCAATAGTGCGCTCGCTTTGTCCATCCGTTTGTGGATGATAAGCGGTGCTCAACTTAATACTTGTCCCTAAGGATTGTTGTAATGATTGCCCGAACCGCGAAGTAAATCGACTGTCCCGGTCTGAAATAATAATCAATGGCACACCATGCCTCACTACTATTTCCTCAATGTATAGTCTCGCCAGTTTCTCCATCTTGTATGTCTCTCTGATCGGCAAGAAGTGTGCGGACTTGGTCAATCTATCAATGATGACCCAAATCGAATCGTGTCCGCTGGAAGTGCAGGGTAGCTTGGTAATGAAATCCATAGCTATTTGTTCCCACTTCCAATGTGGAATCTCTGGTTGTTCCAGCAAACCCGAAGAGGGTTTCTGTGTTCTTTGACTTTGGCACATGTGATACATTTGCCAACATAAGTGGCAATGTCTTTCTTCATACTCTCGGCCCCAATAAAATGACCTAAGATCTTAGTACATCTTATCGGCACCAGGATGAACTGAATAACGTGACTTTGTGTGCCTTGTCAAGAATGAGTGTTCAAAGTTCATCCACTGCTGGAATCCAGACACGATCTAGATACTAGATAACTCCATCTTGTTTTGTCTTGAACTGTTTCTCAGCTCCACAATCGAGCTCGCGTTGTAGATTGTCTCTTGCCACTGCTTCTTGTTGTGCTTGTAGAATATGATTTCTCAAACTTGTTTGCACAGTCATTCCCATTGCGCGAACGCGTAAGGGTTTGACTCTTTCCTTCCGGCTCAAAGCGTCTGCAATAACATTTGCTTTGCCCGGATGGTATTTGATCACACAATCGTAATCGTTCAGGAGCTCAACCCAACGTCTTTGTCTCATGTTAAGCTCCTTCTGATCAAATATATGCTGTAAACTCTTATGGTCTGTGAAGATAGTGCATTTGGTACCATAAAGGTAGTGTCTCCAAATCTTTAAAGCAAATACAACAGGTCCCAGTTCCAAGTCATGTGTTGTGTAATTCTTCTCATGTATCTTCAGTTATCGTGAGGCATAAGCAATGACTTTGTCTCGTTGCATCAAAACACATACGAGTCCCTGATGGGAAGCATCACAATAAACTACAAAGTCATCATTGCCTTCTAGGAGTGTTAGGATTGGAGCATTGCACATTCTTTGTTTCAGTGTCTGGGATGCCTCCTCTTGTTTATGAGTCCACACAAAAGGTTCAGACTTCTGTGTGAGCTTGGTGAGAGGCAAAGCTATCTTTGAAAAATTCGAGATGAATCTCCTGTAATAACCCGCCAATCCCAAAAATGATTGGATCTCCGTTGGTGTTGTAGGCACATCCCAGTTCTTGATTGCTTCTATCTTGGCAGGATCCACGTGAACACCATCATTGTTAATCATGTGACCCATGAATTGAACTTCTCTTAACTAAAATTCACATTTGGAGAATTTTGCATAGAGTCGTTCTTCCTTCAGAAGCTCAAAAACTATCTTGAGGTGTTGCTCATGTTCCTTCTCGTTCTTTGAATAAATCAGTATATCATCAATGAAGACGATAACGAACTGATCTAGGTACGGCTTGCACACACGGTTCATCAAATCCATGAACACAGCCGGTGCGTTCGTCAATCCGAATGGAATCACCATAAACTCATAGTGACCATATCGGGTACGAAAGGCCGTCTTTGGTATAAATTCCTCTTGAATCCGGAGTTGATGATAGCCTGATCTTCAGGTCTATCTTTGAAAAGTACTGTGCTCCCTGTAATTGATCAAACAAATCATCAATTCTTGGTAACGGGTACCGATTCTTGATGGTGAGTTTGTTGAGCTCTCGGTAATCAATTCACATCCTAAAGGTTCCATCCTGCTTTTTCACAAAAAGAACCGGAGCTCCCCACGGGGAAAAGCTCGGTCGGATGAATCCTTTATCGAGTAACTCTTGTAATTGACTGGACAACTCCTGCATCTCATATGGTGCAAGTCTGTAAGGAGACTTAGCTACAGGAGTCGCTCCCGGAATCAAATCGATTCGGAACTAAATCGATTCGGAACTGCACTGATCTCTCCGGTGGCAGTCCCGGTAAATCATCCGGAACCACGTCCGCATAGTCTTTCACAATCGGCACGTCTTGAATCTTGGTTGCTTTCATGCAGCATATCATTCTGACACGACGTTTCACTTGATCTCCTTGAATCTCCGGAATTCGATCATTCTCCGTTCAAACGTAGGTATTAATTATACTAAATTCTATTATATAAGTGGCACCTAATTAATCTATAGTTAATCTTAGTTATGTTACTAATTACCTATAATATATAATTTTTAACATCCTACATAATTTAAACATATATGATAAAAAGGACGTACCCTCAAAGTCATCCAACTCCGTGTGTACATCTGGCGCTGGTAGAGCGAGTAGTTCCTCAATAGGGGTTGGTGCAGTTGGAACCGATGAAGTGGTTGGGGGCTTCCTCCCGGGGCAGTCTTTGGCGAAATGTCCAAGTATTCCGCAGGTGTAGCAGTGATGATTGCGTTGAGAGGAAGTAGACGTACTTGCTCTCTGATTCTGATTTTGTGTTGGAAGATTTCGGCACTCCTGAATCAGGTGCCCCTTCTTTCCACAGTTCAGACAGTGCCTACATAGCTTGTTCCCAGCATGATGAAATCCACACTTGTTACACTTGGGCTGCTCACCAATGTATTGATGAGGACTTGATTTCATGGAGGTTTTGCAATAAGCAGCCTAGTGTCCTGTCCTTCCACAACGGGTACAATGTCGACATTGGGTTCTGTCATAGTGATGATATTGACAGAGTTGACAGAAAGGGGTCGTCCCATCATAGTTTTCATTACTCTTTTTAGACAAGTCCGGCATGACTTGGCTTATCGGGATGGCCTTGGTGTAGCTCGCAGATCTCTTCTGCTTTTTAGCAGAATGCTGTTTGTGTTTCTTGCTGGTGACACCTTTCGCAGGTTCCTTTCCTTTGGTGGTGACAGGGGGAAAAGTCCTAGCATATTCATCGCTGCTCCTGATCCTACTGATGATCTCAGGAATGATTGCAACCAACTGCTCAGTGATCAAGGTTGCCAATGCAGCAGTCGCTGGTTCCACCTCGGGTGGGAAAGGATGAGGTGGTGATGGTGGTTGTCCCTGTGACATATCAATCCTAACCGAAAAATCATCGGTTAGCATTTATGCACAAATGACGTAACGTATGCAAGTAATCCAGTGTCCTGTGTTTTCTACATGAGGGTCCCTAGGTTATAGTCTAGGCCAAACTGTTTAAGTAATATGACCTATATTTCTCTATAACCATGGCTCTGATACCAATCTGTCACACCCCAGGCCGGCGGGAACGGATCGTGTTTTCCCGTCGGGCGGAAGGTTCCAGGGGCGCGATATCTTGAGTGATAATCAAATGATCAGATTGTTTACATAGCACATGATAAATAAATGAGAAATGCTAATACATCCATGACATAGAATTACAAGATTAAATTACAATGTATCGTTCATAATTTAAACTAGTAAATCTACCAAAAAGAATCAATGTAACTATATCTTGTAACTTTACAAGATATACAAAAGATGATTCATTGTCTAGTCATCAAAAGTATGCAACATCAAAAGTAGCTAGGTCTTCTAAAAGTCCACTAGCTAATCCATGCATATAAGTAGCTACACCTGTTCGTCACCTGAGAAAACATGTATTTAAACAAAGTCAACACTAGGTTGGTGAGTTCATAAGTAAGTTAATGTAAAACCTTAATTCATTCACATGCACATTCACAATGATAAATATGTTATTGTATGCTTGTCAGTTTCACTTGTCACACAATGGCACCTCAATAGTTATATTTACAAGTATTATATCATCCTAGTAGTGATGCTTATATATAGGGCATATGTAAGGGAACTAAGCCCTAGCCAACATCCCACCACATCACCACTAGAACTCTACACTACTTGCAATACAACTATTGATTTCCATCCTCAATTCTCATGTTTATCCCACTGAATCACCTGTGTTCTCATGAATAGAATAATATAATGATAGCGTTGTAGTTATCAAACCGAAGTATTGATAACCATTTTGTGTAATAAGGATATTATATTTAATTAATCTGTTCCTTGTATTATTCTATTTTATGCGCGTTAACTGTTGTTACACTTTTAAATTATTAAAAGTGATAGTTAACTGTATGTAATATATTCTCAAATGCAACGTATAGAGCCCAAAAGGAGTCCATTGAGATCCTCACGTAATCAGATTACAATGCAACCGATTCACCTCTATTCCGCCGTGTGATCCCAAAGCCTTCATCGAAACTGTTACTAGTAATATGACATGATAGAGAATAAATTCCTCAGTCTAATAGTCCACTAACGATGGATGATGTACATCTATGTGTTATTGTTCTCTATGTAGGGATATTCTCATGTGATTAACAAAGTTGAATAAGAACTTGTCTTATTATGTTATGTTAATCATTTAATGATGTGATTATCATGAAGTTACGTTATCATGATTATCATCCATAAATTCCAATATTCACCATATAATCCTTAAGCCATAGTAAGAACTAGTCTTAGTACCCTTAAGTGACGCAGGTGGTGGATGATCAATGCGTTCATACTATCACATAGTATGTTTTTAAGTTATAACCAGGTGTTATAAGTACTTTACTTTTCACACTTGGTTAATTATAATGTGGAATGATATTTAGAAAATATTTTATCTTCTAATCATTCATGTGTGGTGTGTGGTGTCATCATGTTTCGCTGTAATAGTTCTCATTGTTTATTTGTGTATGAATTATCTCAATGTTACTCATGCATGAATAACCAAGTGTTATAAGATATAATCTTACAACTATGTTATTCAATTGCATTAATGATTATGAAATTATATTATCATATTCATCTGAGTGTCCCTGTTATCTCATGATCATACAAGCAGGCATACAATGATAAACGATAATAAGCAATTTCATATTATGTAAATCAAAGTATAAATAACATATTAATCAAGACTTTTAAATAAATAAAAGTAAACAAGTTTATCAGCCCCGAGAGTTTAAAATCAGTAAAGATTAAAGTAAAAGGGGCATATGAACTCTCCTTGTAGTAGTAGGGTTGACTTAGCTTAAACGAAAGAATGCACGCGCTCTTTGTTGTTCTTGTTGTAGTGTTCACAATCCTGTATTGATTTCATATGATTGTGACTTATAAGTATAAGTTGTATCAATTTGTGTGCGTGTATGTGTTTGCCCTATCGTCGGCTAACACTTATGAGTCACGGTCTTGATTTGGCCCTTATTCAATTGCCTTTGACCTTACAACCATTTGGTTATTTAAGTTAATCTTTATACATGGGGTTACTTGTTCTATGTTTAATTTGTCATAATTTTGTGATGAATTGTAACCCATTTGTGCTTAATCAACTTCTAAATAAACTTTAGATTCTAAGTTGGAAATTAGATTTCTCAATGCTTATTAATCTTAAAATCGCTTGTTAATCATTGTTGAAGAACATAGAATTTTGTTTCTTCATGTCTTACTAAACCGCATTGTCATCCTTTTTCCGTTAAGTTTCATGTGTTGAATTAAAGTCAAAGCCATGTGGATCAAAAGGTCAATTGAATCAATGATTGATGTTGGGCCGGTTAGCACATAGACCGAATGTTGTGTGGGCTTGATGGGCTTCTACGGTTCACTAAATAAATTTAAACCGATCCCGTTGCTATTGGGCCTACTGATGGATCGAATAGATAAAAGTGGGCCGAGACAAGCCACTTGGGTCGAATACTAGGGCCTTGGGCTGAACGTGTGATGTGAGGTGGGCTGCACATCGTGGGCCGATTATTCGGTCCTGGGCCTAATGGTTGTAGGTGGCTAGTTAGGTGGTCAAAATACTTGGGCCCAATTACAATAGTATGGGCTGAATCAATACGTTGTGGGCTCCTTCAAGGAAGTGGTTTTGGCCGATGGTTTAAGGTGGAGTGATGATCGCATGCATCTGGCTTCGGTCACCAGCAGGTTGGCGAACCGACTACCCACATGCCTCAGGTTCGTTTAGATCATCAGCCTCCCAAGGTTCGGCTGGTGGCATTGGTTCGGCTACCTGAGGGTTCGTGCATCCAGGGAGTTGTAACAGGGTTCGTCTAAGGTGGCAGCACCTGGGTTCGTGAGTACCATTGGTTCGTTGGAGACATAAAGATTCGGCTATTTCAGTACGAGGTTCGCAAGTGGGAACATGGTTCGTAGTCCGAAGATTCGGGAGCTGCCATGAAGGGTTCGTTGAAGTACAAGGTTCGTGGATCACAGAATGGTTCGGCTGAGGTGTTGATGAGCACAGGTTCGCTGCATGCTGGGTTCGCTCGAAACAAAGGTTCGCACGAGGAGGTTCGCGGCAGGGCAGTGCTTTGGTTCGGCAGGGTTCGCCATCCTTGCAACAGGTTCGGCCGTCTCCATCACCCAGCCCTCGCTTGAACCTGCAACTCTTCCTCAAGCCTCGGCTTCCCATGGCGCTGCTCCCACATCAACGGTGAATAAGAATAAAGTGTTGGAGATCTAGGGTTGAGTAACAGTAGTTCTAACCGGTTGAATGTGTGTGTCGAACAAAATCTTAGAAAACCCTATTTTCGTAGGTCTTCGATGCAGCATACCTCGGATTTGGCTGACTAAATCGCAAGATCCATTGTACTTTCGTGTAGAGCTCGTCACGGGCTTCGTGTGGTTCACTCAAATTGGTTGAGAAACAAAGAAGTTATGGAGGATTGAAGGTGGTTAATGGTGGTGAGAAGTGGTGGCCGGAAATTTAAACTAGAGAGAGAATGGGAAGTGATGAAATGTATAAATGGAATTCATTTAGGGTATTTATACCCCAGATGAGTTCGGGTTCGTTCCGGTTGCTCGGTTTGCGATTACGTCACGTATCCGGAACTTTTACGCGTAATTTAATTGTAATAAATAAAAGAGATGATTTTAATTAATTGATGAGTTTCAAAATTGTAAAAATGTTAAATATTTTATTTTTATTAAATTAATTCCGTTCGGGTCGTGTTTTCGTTTTCATTTCGTCAGATCGCATCACCATCGCGTGTATTCGTTCGAATCGTCATTCGAACGAACACGACGATGGTTTTGCTTTCCGACCTTTGTTTTCTACTTTCCAGTCATCATTTCAGAATGTTAAACTCACAGATATGTTTGTGTGAATCGTCGCCCACGCAAACACACTGTCAGTTCGTTATTCTGAAACGACACTGCAATACTGTTTGGATTGTGTTTCCTCACTGTCGGACTCAACTAAACATCCTGTTATGACATTTTTTTCACATTGAATTGTCGGCCATCTGATTCCTGTCATCTATGGATATTAGATCGCAACCGATTTGTTTCTGTTATTCACTTGAACGCTGTTGTTTCTCATGATTTGTTGTGTTAACTGTACTTAAGTTTTCACTTAAATACACACAACTAATGTTTCAAATGTACATTGTACTTACTGTATCTAAGTTTACACAAAAATACGTACAACGATTTCTTGTATTTAGGATTCTGATAATACAAGTAATGTATATACACGTAGAATTACACATAGTTACTGTTTATAGTACACGTACCGTACGGACTTGCCGGCCGGTCAGGTACTAGTTGTCACAGTCTCCCCTTGTTAAAGAAATTTCCTCCCAAAATTTAAGCATAAAGGTCGGGCTTTACTTCTCGAACAAATGGGGATACTTTGCTTTCATGTTGTCCTTGTGCTCCCAGGTAAAATCTGGTCCACGCTTGGAGTTCCATCGAACCTTTACAATAGGGATACGGCTTCGTTTCAGTTTCTTAACTTCACATACCATAATCTCTACAGGTTCTTCAATGAAATGTAGTTGTTCATCAATTTGTATTTCCTCCAATGGTATGATCATTGACTCGTCTGCTAAGCACCTCTTGAGATTTGATATATGAAACACATCGTGTACTCTGCTGAGCTCATCAAGGAGTCTGAGTCTGTATGCCACTGGACCTATACGTTGAGTAATCTCAAACGGTCCGACATACCTAGGTGCTAGCTTGCCCTTAGCCCCAAATCGAACTACGCCTTTCCATTGGGACACTTTCAACATGACCCGGTCACCCACATCAAATTCCAAAGGATTGCGCCGTTTTTCTGCGTAACTCTTTTGGCGGCTACGTGTTGCTTGTAATCGTTGTTGTATCTGGGCAATCTTATCGGTAGTTTCCTAAATAAGCTCAGGCCCAGTGATTCTGTTGTCTTCCACTTCGGTCCAACAGATTGGTGACCGACATTTTCTACCATCCAGTGCTTCAAAAGGAGCACATCCGATGCTGCTATGGTAGCTATTATTGTAGGAGAACTCAATAAGTGGTAAGTGTGTGTCCCAACTTCCACCTAAGTCTAGGATTCATGTTCTCAACATATCCTCTAGGGTTTCAATAGTGCGCTCGCTTTGTCCATCCGTTTGTGGATGATAAGCGGTGCTCAAGTTAATACTTTTCCCTAAGGATTGTTATAATGATTGCCAGAACCGCGAAGTAAATCGACTGTCTCGGTCTGAAATAATAGACAATGGCACACCGTGCCTCACTACTATTTCCTCAATGTATAGTCTCGCTAGTTTCTCCATCTTGTATGTCTCTCTGATCGGCAAGAAGTGTGCGGACTTGGTCAATCTATCAATGATGACCCAAATCGAATCGTGTCCGCTGGAAGTGCGGGGTAGCTTGGTAATGAAATCCATAGCTATTTGTTCCCACTTCCATTATGGAATCTCTGGTTGTTCCAGCAAACACGAAGGTTTCTGGTGTTCTGCTTTGACTTTGGCACATGCGATACATTTGACAACATAAGTGGCAATGTCTTTCTTCATACCCGGCCACCAATAAAATGACCTAAGATCTTGGTACATCTTATCGGCACCAGGATGAACTGAATAACGTGACTTGTGTGCCTTGTCAAGAATGAGTGTTCGAGGTTCATCCACTGCTTGAATCCAGACACGATCCAGATAGTAGATAACTCCATCTTGTTTTGTCTTGAACTGTTTCTCGGCTCCACAATCGAGCTCGCGTTGTAGATTGTCTCTTGCCACTGCTTCTTGTTGTGCTTGTAGAATATGATTTCTGAAACTTGTTTGCACAGTCATTCCCATTGCGCGAACGCGTAAGAGTTTGACTCTTTCCTTCCGGCACAAAGCGTCTGCAACAACATTTGCTTTGCCCAGATGGTATTTGATCACACAATCGTAATCATTCAGGAGCTCAACCCAACGTCTCTGTCTCATGTTAAGCTCCTTCTGATCAAATATATGCTGTAAACTCTTATGGTCTGTGAAGATAGTGCATTTGGTACCATAAAGGTAGTGTCTCCAAATCTTTAAAGCAAATACAACAGCTCCCAGTTCCAAGTCATGTGTTGTGTAATTCTTCTCATGTATCTTCAGTTGTCGTGAGGCATAAGCAATGACTTTGTCTCGTTGCATCAAAACAAATCCGAGTCCCATCACAATAAACTACAAAGTCATCACTGCCTTCTGGGAGTGTTAAGATTGGAGCATTGCACAATCTTTGTTTCAGTGTCTGGGATGCCTCCTCTTGTTTATGAGTCCACACAAAAGGTATAGACTTCTGTGTGAGCTTGGTGAGAGGCAAAGCTATCTTAGAACAATTCGAGATGTATCTCCTGTAATAACCCGCCAATCCCAAAAATGATTGGATCTCCGTTGGTGTTGTAGGCACATCCCAGTTCTTGATTGCTTCTATCTTGGCAGGATCCACGTGAAGACCATCACTGTTAATCACGTGACCCAAGAATTGAACTTCTCTTAACTAAAATTCACACTTGGAGAATTTTGCATAGAGTCGTTCTTCCTTCAGAAGCTCCAAAACTGTTTTGAGGTGTTGCTCATGTTCCTTCTCGTTCTTTGAATAAATCAGTATATCATCAATGAAGACGATAACGAACTGATCTAGGTACTGCTTGCACACCCGGTTCATCAAATCCATGAACACAGCCGGTGCGTTCGTCAATCCGAATGGCATCACCATAAACTCGTAGTGACCATATCGGGTACGAAAGGTCGTCTTTGGTATATCTTCCTCTTGAATCCGGAGCTGATGATAGCCTGATCTTCAGGTCTATCTTTGAAAAGTACTGTGCTCCCTGTAATTGATCAAACAAATCATCAATCCTCGGTAACGGGTACCGATTCTTGATGGTGAGTTTGTTGAGCTCTCGGTAATCAATGCACATCCTGAAGGTTCCATCCTTCTTTTTCACAAAAAGAACCGGAGCTCCCCACGGGGAAAAGCTCGGTCGGATGAATCCTTTATCGAGTAGCTCTTGTAATTAACTGGACAACTCCTGCATCTCAGATGGTGCTAGTCTGTAAGGAGACTTAGCTACAGGAGTCGCTCCCGGAATCAAATCGATTCGAAACTGCATTGATCTCTCTGGTGGCAGTCCCGGTAAATCTTCCGGAAACACGTCTGCATAGTCTTTCATAATCGGCACGTCTTGAATCTTGGTTGCCTTCATGCACCATATCATTCTGACACGACGTTTCACTTGATCTCCTTGAATCTCCGGAATTCGATCATTCTCCGTTCAAACGTAGGTATTAATTATACTAAATTCTATTATATAAGTGGCACCTAATTAATCTATAGTTAATCTTAGTTATGTTACTAATTACCTATAATATATAATTTTTAACATCCTACATAATTTAAACATATATGATAAAAAGGACGTACCCTCGAAGTCATCCGACTCCGTGTGTACATCTGGCGCTGGTAGAGCGAGTAGTTCCTTGATAGGGGTTGGTGTAGTTGGAACAGATGAAGTGGTTGGGGGCTTCCTCCCGGGGCAGCCATTGGCGAAATGTCCAAGTATTCCGCAGGTGTAGCAGTGGTGATTGCGTTGAGAGGAAGTACACGTACTTGCTCTCTGATTCTGATTTTGTGTTGGAAGATTTCGGCACTCCTGAATCACATGCCCCTTCTTTCCACAGTTCAGACAGTGCCTACATAGCTTGTTCCCAGCATGATGAAATCCACACTTGTTACACTTGGGCTGCTCACCAATGTATTGATGAGGACTTGATTTCATGGAGGTTTTGCAATAAGCAGCCCAGTGTCCTGTCCTTCCACAACGGGTACACTGTCGACATTAGGTTCTGTCAAAGTGATGATATTGACAGAGTTGACAGAAAGGGGCCGTCCCATCATAGTTTTCATTACTCTTTTTAGACAAGTCCGGCATGACTTGGCTGATCATGATGGCCTTGGTGTAGCTCGCAGATCTCTTCTGCTTTTTAGCAGAATGCTATTTGTGTTTCTTGCTGGTGTCACCTTTTGCAGGTTCCTTTCCTTTGGTGGTGACAGGGGGAAAAGTCCTAGCATATTCATCGCTGCTCCAGATCCTACTGATGATCTCAGGAATGATTGCAACCAACTGCTCAGTGATCAAGGATGCCAATGCAGCAGTCGCTGGTTCCACCTCGGGTGGGAAAGGATAAGGTGGTGATGGTGGTTGTCCTTGTGTCATATCAATCCTAACCGAAAAATCATCGGTTAGTATTTATGCACAAATGACGTAACGTATGCAAGTAATCCAGTGTCCTGTGTTTTCTACATGAGGGTCCCTAGGTTATAGTCTAGGCCAAATCGTTTAAGTAATATGACCTATATTTCTCTATAACCATGACTCTGATACCAATCTGTCACACCCCAGGCCGGCGGGAACGGATCGTGTTTTCCCGTCGGGTGGAAAGTTCCCGGGCCGCGATATCTTGAGTGATAATCAAATGATCAGATTGTTTACATAGCACATGATAAATAAATGAGAAATGCTAATACATCAATGACATAGAATTACAAGATTAAATTACAATGTATCGTTCAAAATTTAATCTAGTAAATCAACCAAAAAGAATCAATGTAACTATATCTTGTAACTGTACAAGATATACAAAAGATGATTCATTGTCTAGTCATCAAAAGTATGCAACATCAAAAGTAGCTAGGTCTTCTAAAAGTCCACTAGCTAATCCATGCATATAAGTAGCTACACCTGTTCGTCACCTGAGAAAACATGTATTTAAACAAAGTCAACACTAGGTTGGTGAGTTCATAAGTAAGTTAATGTAAAACCTTAATTCATTCACATGCACATTCACAATGATAAATATGTTATTGTATGCTTGTCAGTTTCACTTGTCACACAATGGCACCTCAATAGTAATATTTACAAGTATTATATCATCCTAGTAGTGATGCTTATATATAGGGCATATGTAAGGGAACTAAGCCCTAGCCAACATCCCACCACATCACCACTAGAACTCTACACTACTTGCAATACAACTATTGATTTCCATCCTCAATTCTCATGTTTATCCCACTGAATCACCTGTGTTCTCATGAATAGAATAATATAACGATTGCGTTGTAGTTATCAAACCGAAGTATTGATAACCATTTTGTGTAATAAGGATATTAGATTTAATTAATCTGTTCCTTGTATTATTCTATTTTCTGCGCGTTAACTTTTGTTACACTTTTAAATTATTAAAAGTGATAGCTAGCTGTATGTAATATATTCTCAAAAGCAACGTATAGAGCCCAAAAGGAGTCCATTGTGATGCTCACGTAATCAGATTACAATGCACCCGATTCACCTCTATTCCGCCGTGCGATCCCAAAGCCTTCATCGAAACTGTTACTAGTAATATGACATGATAGAAAACAAATTCCTCAGTCTACTAGTCCACAGGTAACGATGGATGATGTACATCTATGTGTTATTGTTCTCAATGTAGGGATATTTTCATGTGATTAACAAAGTTGAATAAGAACTTGTCTTATTACGTTATGTTAATCATTGAATGATGTGATTATCATGAAGTTACGTTATCATGATTATCATTCATAAATTCCAATATTCACCATATAATCCTTAAGCCGTAGTAAGAACTAGTCTTAGTACCCTTAAGTGACACTGGTGGTGGATGATCAATGCGTTCATACTATCACATAGTATGTTTTTAAGTTATAACCAGGTGTTATAAGTATTTTACTTTTCACACATGGTTAATTATAATGTGGAATGATATTTAGAAGATATTTTATCTTCTAATCATTCATGAGTGGTGTAGTGTCATCATGTTTCACTGTAATAGTTCTCATTGTTTATTTGTGTTTGAATTATCTCAATGTTACTCATGTATGAATAACAAAGTGTTATAAGATATAATATTACAACTATGTTATTCAATTGCATTGATGATAATCTAAATCAAAGTATAAATAACATATTAAGCAAGAATTTTAAATAAATAAAAGTAAACATGTTTCTCAGCCCCGAGAGTTTAAAATCATTAAAGATTAAAGTAAAAAGGGCATATGAACTCACCTTGTAGTAGTAGGGTTGACTTAGCTTAAACGAAAGAATGCACGCGCTCTTTGTTGTTCTTGTTGTAGTGTTCACAATCCTGTATTGATTTCATATGATTGTGACTTATAAGTATAAGTTGTATCGATTTGTGTGCGTGTATGTGTTAGCCCTATCGTTGGCTAACACTTATGAGTCACGGTCTTGATTTGGCCCTTATTCAATTGCCTTTGACCTTACAACCATTTGGTTATTTAAGTTAATCTTGATACATGGGGTTACTTGTTCTATGTTTAATTTGTCATAATTTTGTGATGAATTGTAACCCATTTGTGCTTAATCAACTTCTAAATAAACTTTAGATTCTAAGTTGGAAATTAGAATTCTCAATCCTTATTAATCTTAAAATCGCTTGTTAATCATTGTTGAAGAACATTGAATTCTGTCTCTTCATGTCTTACTAAACCGCATTGTCATCCTTTTTTCGTTAAGTTTCATGTGTTGAATTAAAGTCAAAGCCATGTGGATCAAAAGGTCAATTGAATCAATGATTGATGTTGGGCCGGTTAGCACATAGACCGAATGTTGTGTGGGCTTGACGGGCTTCTACGGTTCACTAAATAAATTTAAACCGATCCCATTGCTATTGGGCCTACTGATGAATCGAATAGATAAAAGTGGGCCGAGACAAGCCACTTGGGTCGAATACTAGGGTCTTGGGCTGAACGTGTGATGTGAGGTGGGCTGCACATCGTGGGCCGATTATTTGGTCCCGGGCCGAATGGTTGTAGGTGGCTAGTTAGGTGGTCAAAATACTTGGGCCCAATTACAATAGTATGGGCTGAATCAATACGTTGTGGGCATGTTCAAGGAAGTGGTTTTGGCTGATGGTTTAAGGTGGAGTGATGATCGCATGCATCTGGCTTCGGTCACCAGCAGGTTGGCGAACCTACTACCCACTTGCCTCAGGTTCGTTTAGATCATCACCCTCCCAAGGTTCGGCTGGTGGCATTGGTTCGGCTACCTGAGGGTTCATGCATCCAGGGAGTTGTAACAGGGTTCGTCTAAGGTGGCAGCCCCTGGGTTGGTGAGTACCATTGGTTCGTTGGAGACATAAAGATTCGGCTATTTCAGTACGAGGTTCGCAAGTGGGAACAAGGTTCGTAGTCCGAAGATTCGGGAGCTGCCATGAAGGGTTCGTCGGAGTACAAGGTTCGAGGATCACAGAATGGTTCGGCTGAGGTGTTGATGAGCACAGGTTCGCTGCAAGCTGGGTTCGCTCGAAACAAATGTTCCCACGAGGAGGTTCGCGGCAGGGCAGTGCTTTGGTTCGGCTGGGTTCGCCATCCTTGCAACAGGTTCGGCCGTCTCCATCACCCAGCCCTCGCATGAACCTGCAACTCTTCCTAAAGCCTCGGCTTCCCATGGCGCTGCTCCCACATCAACGGTGAATAAGAATAAAATGTTGGAGATCTAGGTTTGAGTAACAGTAGTTCTAACCGGTTGAATGTGTGTGTGGAACAAAATCTTAGAAAACCCTATTTTCGTAGGTCTTTGATGCAGCATACCTCGGATTTGGCTGACTAAATCGCAAGATCCATTGTACTTTCATGTAGAGCTCGTCACGGGCTTCGCGTAGGTTCAAGAATCACTCAAATTGGTTGAGAAACAAAGAAGTTATGGAGGATTGAAGGTGGTTAATGGTGGTGAGAAGTGGTGGCCGGAAATTTGCACTAGAGAGAGAATGAGAAGTGATGAAATGTATAAATGGAATTCATTTAGGGTATTTATACCCCGGATGAGTTCGGGTTCGTTCCGGTTGCTCGGTTTGCGATTACGTCGAGTATACGGAACTTTTACGCGTAATTTAATTGTAATAAATAAAAGAGATGATTTTAATTAATTGATGAGTTTCAAAATTGTAAAAATGTTAAATATTTTATTTTTATTAAATTAATTCTGTTCGGGTCGTGTTTTTGTTTTCGTTTCGTCAGATAGCATCACCATGCGCGTATTCGTTCGAATCGTCATTCGAACGAATACGACGATGGTTTTGCTTTCCGACCTTTGTTTTATACTTTCCAGTCATCATTTCAGAACGTTAAACTCACATATATGTTTGTGTGAATCGTCACCCACGCAAACACACTGTCAGTTCGTTATTCTGAAACGACACTGCAATACTGTTTGGATTGTGTTTCCTCACTGTCGGACTCAACTAAACATCCTGTTATCACATTGTTTTTCACATTGAATTGTCGGCCATCTGATTCCTGTCATCTATGGATATCAGATCGCAACCGATTTGTTTCTGTTATTCACTTGAACTCTGTTGTTTCTCATGATTTGTTGTGTTAACTGTACTTAAGTTTTCACTTAAATATACACAACTAATGTTTCAAATGTACGTTGTACTTACTGTATCTAAGTTTACACAAAAATACGTACAACGATTTCTTGTATTTAGGATTCTGATAATACAAGTAACGTATATACACATAGAATTACACATAGTTACTGTTTATAGTACACGTTCCGTACGGACTTGCCGGCCGGTCAGGTACTAGTTGTCACAGAACCCGTACCACCTTCATCCACTTCAGTTCCCATTGTACAGACAAATGATGACAACTCAGACACTGATGATAACTCTACTGTACCAGATGCCCAAGCCAAAATGTTGATGATCTTGTATTAGATCTTGAGGATTTGAATTTGAACAATCTAGATCCACAGGTTGAGGTTCCTCCCCATCTAGTTGGAAGAATCAATCGTATTCATCCTCAAGAAAACATAAATGGGAGTCCATTAGATGGAGTAAAAACCAGAAATCAGCTTTCTTCAAGGGGACTTGCTGACATTCTTGATTTTGCAGATGTAAGCTTTTGTGCCCATTCCTGTTTTATCTCTCAGGTGGGACCCCGAACTGTCACTAAGGCTTTAAAGTAAGAAACATGGGTAGATGCCATGCAAGAAGAACTGCTGCAATTTAAGAAGTTAGGTGTCTGGCAACTTGTTGACAGACCGAAAGGTGCAAAAGTCATTGGCACTAGGTGGGTTCTTCGTTGCAAGAAAGATGATCATGGCATCATTGTTCGAAACAAGGCACGTCTGGTTGTTCAGGGATTCAGACAGATAGAAGGCTTGGACTACAATGAAGTGCTTGCACCGGTCGCTCAACTTGAAGCAATTCGTATTTTCTTGGCATATGCATCCTTTAAGAAGTTTAAAGTTTATCAAATGGATGTCAAGAGTGCATTCCTTCACGGCGTGATTAGTGAGACGGTCTATGTCAGTCAACCTCCTGGGTTTGAGGATCCATTACATCGAGACAAAGTCTACAAGCTAGACAAGGCCTTATATGTATTGTATCAAGCTCCGCGAGCATGGTATGAGACACTATCTACTCACCTTCTGAACAACGGATTCAGAAGAGGTGTCATTGGCTGTACATTGTTCATTCGAGAAAAAGGAGGTGATTTACTCTTGGTGCAAGTCTATGTGGATGACATCATATTCGGTTCCACAAATGATAGTATGTGCAAAAATTTTGAAAAGGTTATGAAAGAGAAGTTTGAGATGAGCTCGATGGGAGATATGAAGTTTTTCTTAGGACTACAGGTGGATCAGTCTGAGGCAAGGATTTTCATTCATCAAACCAAATACGTTGGTGACATTCTGAGCCGTTTCAGTATGTCTGATGCAAAGCCTGCTGGTACCCCACTGGCTATCAATCACGGGATTACGCCAGATGAAAAGGGGGAGTTAATTGATGCCACTCTGTACCGAGGAATGATTGGATCTCTTATGTATCTCACTGCTTCTCGGCCAGACATCATGTTTGCCACATGCTTATGTGCACGTTATCAGTCTAAACCAAGAGTCTCCCATCTCATTGCTGTCAAGAGGATTATGCGTTATCTGAAGGGTACACCGGATCTTGGTTTATGGTACCCTAATGATGATAATTTTGAGCTTACTGCATACACTGACTCAGATTATGGTGGTTGCTAGAGAGATTTCAAATCAACATCTGCGGGATGTCAGTTCTTTGGAACCCGATTAGTTACTTGGCAGTGCAAGAAGCAGATGTCGGTGTCTCCTTCAACCTGTGAAGCTGAATACATTGCTGCTGCTAGTTGTTGTTCTCAGATCATCTGGATCCAACAGCAACTCAGGGACTATGGGTTACACTTTTCTGACACTCCTATATATGTTGATAACACTGCTGCCATAGCTGTCACTAAAAATCCTGTTCAGCACTTGAAAACAAAACACATCGACATTAAATATCACTTCATACGTGATTGTTTTGAAAAGAAATTCATCGATGTTGTTAAAATTCACACTGATCACCAGAAAGCCGATCTTTTCACAAAAGCTTTTGATAAACCCAGATTTTTATATCTGTTATCGGCTAATGGTGTTTCCCAAAAGGATGAAGTCATACCTTCATCTGAATCTAACAAATGATCATTGCTTTTCTTAGTTATTTCTGCTTTTTTTTTAATTCAGTATTTCTGTTATTTCATTATTCTAAACAAAAATACAAAAAGATTTTTTGTTTTAGGTTTTTAGGGGGAGAAAAAGTATGCAATTTGAAAAACCAAAAGAATTAAAAATTTGAAAAATTCAAAAACATTAAAAAATTATGAAAAATGAGAAAGTCTTCTTTAAGAAAGTAATACATTAATCTATCATGTCATAAAAGCTAAATGTGAATGTGAAAGCTGAAAACACATGAGAATTATAATGTGATGTACTGATAGGCCGATGTTACAAAATGGATAGACAATTTGTGATGACTTTGAAAGTTTGATTGGTGGGATCTGTTTCAGAAAACCAGTTGAGTGAGAAATAGTTTTTGACTTAAATCAAGCATACACCGGTCATTATAGAATCAAATGAGGTTTCAAACATAAACAAGCTGGTATTAAACTTGAACAAAAAGAAGAACAAGCTGGTATTAAGCTTGAAGAGAAACAAAAACAAGCTGGTATTAAGCTTGAAGAAAAATTAAAGCAAGCTGGTATTAAGCTTGAGAAATACTTAAACAAAATAAGTTCGATTCCATACACGTGCCATATTGCTGGGACGAACCTAGCTGAAGCCGTCCATTTGGATAGAACAAGAAAAATACAAAAAGATAATAAAAATTGGAACCTTATAGAATTTATGATGACTGGTATTAAGATATCCTGAAATGAGTTATAAACTGATTTTGATCTTTAATGGTAAAATGAAATGGGTAACGCAATCAGAAAACATGAGTGATCATAAATCTTGTTTAGAAGTTATGTAAAGTCAGGTTTAAAATTGGACAAATATATCAGTAATAATGATTATAGGACAAGTGTGTTTGAAGTGAAACATTCAGTGATGCTGATATAATATGATTAGGTGTGTGTGTTATTTTCTAAAATAGACTTCTCACAAAAACATGTTTTTCTTTGTATTTAGTTGCTAGTTGTACAGTCGTATTTTTTTTCAGAAAATTACAAAAAGAGTTTACATGTTCAACTTCAGTTTAGATGATCATTTGTAGGTTCAGATGTATGTCTTATCTGAATCCTGAACCAATCAGACATATCTTCATAAATGGCATCTGTTTTACTGATCAAAATGTTAAATCTTGTGTTGAGTATGTCTCATTCGACAGAATGAAACTCATTCGGCGAATGAAACATTCAGCGAATGACTTGTGTCGAATGACCCATTAGACATATTCATTCGGCGAATGACAAAATGTCGAATGACCTATTCGCCGTTCACATTCGGCGAATGAGTGATCCTATATAAACAGTAATTCGGGCGAACTACTTCATTCGACAAAAATCTCTTTCGACCTTTACTATGTGTTCTCATTCGCCCGAAAAACTTCTCTCTTCGGTCAATCTTTTTCTAGTGATTTCTACTCACCCAGCCACTGATAATCTTGTTTATTGTTATTTCAAGTACATTGGGATCGAGTTTCGTCAAATTATGACCGTGAAATCATCAAAAACCGAACAAATTTTACGGTTTTAGGGTTCTTCATTTCGCCCTTGCAATAAATGATCGAAATGGACTTCAAACCTCATTCGACCTATTTTAAATGTGTTAATCGGTCATTTCTGATTGTGAATGTGTGGTTTTTGCGAACTTATTTGAAGATTTTGAAAAGAGGGGTTTGAATTTGAACTGACAGCCGAATGACGCCATTCGGCGAATGACTCATTCGGCGAATGAAGCTCATTCGTCGAATGACTAAGTCAACATATAACTCATTCAGCGAATGACTCATTCAGCGATTGACTCATTCGACCTAAGTGTTCATTCGTCCAAATTCACTTCATTCGGCATATCAGTTTAAACTGATTCTGTGTTCTGGTTTTTAATCTGATTTCAATATTTTAAGCTATTGAACTGTTCTAACGTGTCTTTATCTGATGTTCAGAATGGCTGGATACAAGTCAGTGACGAAGAACAACATATGTGCACATTTGGATCTCACCACTCCGAACGCCAAACACTACACTAAGATTATCACTTTTCTCAGGCCTTCGAGGATATTTACGGCCATCTCTACTATACATGTGCCTTATCACTCTCACCAGCAGGATTTCTGGGCCTCTGCTGATATCGATTGTGAGGCTGAACCTACTGTCATCAGAGGAAAGGTTCTTGGGCACGATGTTGTTATATCAGCCGAGCACATCAAGAGAATTTGTGGTTTCCAGGATTCACCTGATCAGCCATATTTGCTAGATCGTCACTTAGTTCGTGGATGCTTTATGAGATGCAAGTACGAGGGTGATCTAGGAGCGGGGATCCTCAACAAGGCATAAATGTCTCCGCAGTTCAAGTATCTTGCTCATGTTCTGATTCACTGTCTCGGGTCGAGGAGAGGTGGATTCGACGACATGCGGGAGACTATACAGTGTGCCTTTGTTGCATTGGTGCTTAACAGGCCATTCAACTTCTCTGAGATGATTTTCACTCATATGAAGGAGAATGTGGCACTGAAGGGAGACAAGAAGTTCTTGATGTATCCCAGGTTTCTGCAGGAATTGATTGATGCTCAGTTGCCCGATTTACCGAAGATCAATGCAGATATCATCAAGCTGGAACACATGAATGATACTACTCCCAACAGAGTAATGTCATACAGAGGGAAAGACAGGAAGCCGACTCTATGGTCATTGTTTGGTCATCTTATGAGGCCTGATTACATTGCTCCACCTGGTCGAAGATGGAGGCATGATGACTCAGACTCTGAGGTGGAGGACATAGTTGTGCCTGGTGATGATGGGGATGATGGTGATGATGGTGGTGCTGGTGCAGGTGGTGATGGTGCAAGTGCTAGTATTATTGTGAGTACTGTTGCTGGTGATGTTATTACCACTACTGATGTTAGCCTAGTTGAGGCTGTTGGTGTGTCTGCTGCTGCTGGTGTGAGTACTTTTATGGATGCTGATGAGGATGTAGATGTTGATTCACTATTGGAGCTAGATTTCATGGCTACTACTACCTCCATAGTGACTACTTCTATTGATACGACAGACACCACACCTGCTACTGATGAAAATGAGTCAGAGGACTCAAGTGATGGTGAAGGTGAAGCTGGTGATGATAAACCTGGTAGTTCTGACTCAGAGGATACGCCAGATGATGAATTCGAATGTGTATTGATTGGAGGGAGATTGAAGAAGCGGAAGAGGAAGAGAACTGAAGCAGAGTTGGAGGAGATTACAGATCCACTATTCATTCCTGAGTTTGATGTTTCACCTCCTCCACGTTCCTCTATTCCAGCTTCTGCAGCTATTTCTGTGGCTGCCGTTCAATCTTCTTCTACTGCTGGAAGAAGGAAGAGATCAAGGTTCCTCTTTCAGAGGAGGTCAGAACTGACGACATCTGCTACAACTACCGTCACATCAGTAGCAGCTGTATCAGTTTCTTCACTGACAAGGTCAAGGGCTACTCATATTCGTGCTACCACTGCCCCTCTGACCACCTCTATGACTCAGGCTCCCATTTTTACTACTGCCTCTGCTGGTCCCTCCATCTCAAGGGTTGACACGTTCATACCTACTGTTTCAGTTGTGGATCAGTTGAGCACACTGAACAGTATGATACTTAGATTGATGGAGAGGAGCATGGAACAAGAGAAGAAGAATAAAGAGCAAGAGCTGATTATTGCTCAACTCACACAACGGGTAGAAGAGCAGGATACCTTACTTCTTCATGCTGCAGATCAGAGAGCTGATCTATGGGTTCGTTCTGCTCAGCAAGAGGAGCAGTTGCTGAAGTATATCGATGAGCATCATCAATTGGCATTAACTGTCAATGATTTCAGTGACTGGATCTTGTCCTTAGAGACTGAGAATGCTAGGCTAGCTGATCAGCTTGAGAGTCTCAAGGATAGCACCCCCAGGATTGGAGGCACTGTTGCTCACTCCGATGATTCAGATTCTGAGAAAGAGAGAAGAAGAAGAAGAAGAAGAAGAAGAAGAGGAGGAAGAAAAGGAAGAAGAATCTGATGAGGAGAAAGTAGATTATGAGGAGTCTGATAAAGATGAAGATCAGGACGGATCAGGAAGTGGGTCCTCTAGTTCATCAAGTTCTGATGATGATGATGATAATGATGATCAAGCCCCTTCTACTTCTGAGATCAGATCCAAGAAGGCAAATGACAAGAAGAAACAAGCTCCTCCTCCATCTCCTCCCAAACAGAATGTTGAACCAGATGCTACTGAGGAAGTAGATGCTGTGCCTGTGAGACGTCAACTGGACGAGACTCTTACTATGATTCTTGACGCTCAAGGCATTATACAGCACTCAGTTAGCGACTAGGAGGAGGGAGAGATTATTCATTGCTTATCTAAGGAGCAAATTGCTGAGTTATTCAGGTTAAATCCTGATGAGGTTATCACTGAGGATACCTCTGTTCCTGTTACCGATGAGCCTACCCCAGAGGCCTTTGATGATATAGACGAGGTTATTCTTGAAGATATTACTGATAAGGAATATCCCAAGTATACATTAGCTGAGGAAGAGCTGCCTACATTTACTGATCAGTTTGATCAAGCCACTGAAGATCTACTGATCCGATACATAGAAGAACAAGTTGAGGTTAGCAAAGCCGAAGCTGATGATCAAAAGAAGAGAAAAGAGGAATGGGAGGCCTACTGGTAGGTTCTCAAGAAAGAAAGCACCATGAAGTTGCCAGCTACACACAAGAAAGTATACAGGACCAAAGGCTACAAGGCTGGAGGTCAAATCTTGAGATGGGCATACTTTCATGATCTTGGGTGTTATGCTGTGAAGAGAGAGGCATTGACTACTTCAAGCATGCTCACGACTTTAAGACATTGCCAGGCTTTGAAGTCAATTAGTTAGCACGTCTGAGGATGCTATATGCTGAAGATTCTGGAATGTCAGCCTGGTTCTCTCGACAAATTCAGTATGAGTACAGGAAGAAATGGGTGAACTTCCAACCACAACAGCCTGAAAGATACTATCTGCCTGTGATTGATGGTCAGTCAAGGAAGCACAAAGTTCTCCTGAAGTGGCTACCTCCTAGATTTTTGAAGAATATTTCGTTAAGGAAGATGCGACAATACTTTATGGAGGGCTTCCGATGGTGGTATTATGATGGACGGACTGGAGAGGCAGTGATTGTTCTATGCAAGGATAAGAAGTGGGAGACGGTACGGATTTTTGAGCCGATGTGGTTGACCAACTTGTCCCACAAAGATGTCCAAGCATTGTTTCGTCATCAAATTTTATTTGATGTACAGGACATGGTACAAGCACTACAGTTTATGAGAGTGATCCGTCTCTGCAGTATATTCAAGATTCATGCTGGAGCAGACTGGAAAGCTATTACTGAGAAGTACTTCAAGAAAGACACTTCCAAGAGCTGAACTAGGTCCAAGGGGGAGTTTGTTGATGCACTTAATGTCCCTAATTCAATTTTGTACTAATCATCATGTAAAGATTAAAGCAATATTAATGGAAGTTGTCTTTATATATTGTTCTTAATGTTTAACATTGATTATATGATTGTTTGAATTGGTTAATTAATATTTGAGTATGAGTATTGCTCATTCGGGCGAATGACTATAACGAATGGAGTCATTCGCCGAATGAGAATAGAGAATGACTATACTCAGCGAATGAGCCATTCGCGGAATGAGTTGCTTCGGCCACTCATTCGGCCGAATGACTACAGTCTATAAATACAAGTTCAAATCATTTCAAACCTAACTTTTCCGAGTCCTCATTCTTCCCAGTGCACTCTAGTGTCAAACCCTTGAAGTTTTAAGCGATTCTTGCTGTCCAACTTCGATTCTCAACCCGTGGTGATCGATTCTCACTCGCACGTTGATTCTACTCACTCGATTCACCACGGTTCCTGTTGATTTCGATTGGAAAACACTGGAATAGGATTCCGCACTATTCCAGAGGCTGTCAAGCAGATTTCCCTTGGAATCGGATTGTTTTCGAGCTCCTAATAGGTCCTACAAAATGCTAACACATCAATGATATAGAATTACAAGATTAAGTTACAATGTATCGTTCATAATTTAACCAAGTAAATCTATCAAGAGAATCAATGAGACTATATCTTGTGTCTGTACAAGATATACAAAAGATGATTCATGTTCCTGTTAGCCAAAAGTATGCAATCACAAAAGTAGTTAGGTCTTCTAAAAGTCCACTAGCTATGTCCCTGTAATCGTGGTGACTAAACATGTTCGTCACATGAGAAAACATGCATTTAAACAAAGTCAACACTAGGTTGGTGAGTTCATAAGCTTAGTAATTGAAAACCATTGACTTCTTGTCAATCATGTTCACAGCGTTTCACACAAGTTGTATTGTTAATTGTATCCATGTTTCACACAATGTCCTCTCCATGGTTATATTTACAGATAATGTCTCATCCAGTCAAGCATGCTTATATATAGGGCATACGAAAGGGTCAAGCCCAGATGCCATCCCACCACAAGCTCAACTGCACTCAACACTACCTGTAATACAACGATGGATACCCATTTCCTTTCACCCATGATTTCCCGGTATGTTTATCCAAATAAAGAAAAGAAAGAGACGTAATTATCTCTGTTATCCGTTCCTTATGGAAAGGCCCGGCATGTGTCACACCCCGAGCCGGCGGGGTTGGATCGGAGTCCCCGTCGGGCGGAAGGTTCCCGGGGCGTGATATCGTGGATGATAATCATGATGATCAGATTGTTTACATAGCATCAACGTTTAAGAATATCTAAAGCACAATCAAATGATATATAGGATTACAAAGTTAAATTACAATAGCAATGTTCTGCAATTTAACTCAGTAAACCTAATCAAAAGAATAATGTTTATATCTTGTATATATACAAGATATCAAAAGTAACATGTATCATCAACAAAATATGTGCTTCTTCCAAAAGTCTACTAGGTCCTCTATCTGGGCAGCCTAGTATGTAAATCCAAGAGCTTATGCTTAAACCTGTCCTTCACCTGAGAAAGCATGTAAAAAGATCAAGTCAACACAACGGTTGGTGAGTTCATAAAGTTTATAAGTTTAAAATAGTTTTCAACGAACCTCCTTCGGTAAAACCTTAATCTCATTAACTTCACATGTAATATCCAAATCGGTATGCTTATATATAGGGCATACCCCTGAGTCGAGCCTACGACCCGCCCAGACGCCATCCCACCACATACTAATCCGGATATGACACTGTTGTTAATAATAATTCAGCATTTTACCTACCAATCAATTCAATCCTCCTCAAAGCCTTTGTTATCTGTTTCAATGTTTTCATGTCTATTGTATTCGTAAGTGTTAGTTTCTCATCACGTTTATCAAACATCATAGATTCACTCACACATAGTTTAGCAATTACATATCTCCTATAAGCAGACAAAAGCTCTGGAATACCAGTAGTTTAGCAATTACATGTCTCTTATATAGATAACAGCTTAGCATTCAACAAGTTCATGTTTAGCCTTTACATACCTCTTATAAGCGGACAAAAGCTCTGGAATACCAGACGTTCAGCAATTACATGTCCCTTATAACCAGGTAATAGCTCCGTAACGTTACGTTTATGTTTAGCCTTTACATACCTCATATAAGCCGACACAAGCTCTGGAATACCAGACGTTCAGCAATTACGTGTCCCTTATAACCAGGTTATAGCTTAGAATCGATACTTTCATGTTTAGCCTTTACATACCTCATATAAGCTGACAAAAGCTCTGGAATACCAGACGTTCAGCAATTACATGTCACTTATAACCAGGTAATAGCTGAGTATCATTACGTTTATGTTATTACATGTATCTCACCCCATAGGTACAAGCTCTGGAATACCAGACGTTCAGCATTTACGTAGCCTATGGTTAGATACATGTATGATGGCCTAGTAGCATGTAATCGTTTCTAAACATCGTATCTCATGTAATTGAATCAAGTATCATGTATTTGTATCAAGTCTCATGTAATTGAATCATGTCTCATGTAGTTGTATAACATCACATGTAATAGAATCAAGTATCATGTATTTGTATCATGTCTCATGTAATTGTATAACATCTCATGTAATAGAATCAAGTATCATGTATTTGTATCATGTCTCATGTAATTGTATAACATCTCATGTATTTGAATCAAGTCTCATGTAATTGTATCAAGAATCATGTAATCGTATCAAGTAATCAACAATTGATTTTTAAGCAACAAGCTTAAAGTAAAGGTTTCAATCATAAGCATTCATGTTTATGTTTAAAGCATTAAATAACATTTTAATAAAATGTTTAACATGCTTCTCAGTCCCGAATTTAAAACAAATAAGTTTGAAAGGGGACAATGAACTCACCTTAGGTCCGAAGTGTTTGATCAAGTAGAATAAGAATGCACGCGCTCTTTGTTTGCTTTTGTTATGATGTTCACGATCCTGTATTGATTTCATAGCGTTTGTAGTTCATAAGTATAAGTTTGTATGAATTTACTACGCGTATAAGTGTTAGTGTTAGCCCTAAAGTCGGCTAACACTCATAAGCCTTGTTTGTTATCCGGCTCCAATTCTTCTTTGTTAAAGCTGTTTTACTTGATCATTGGTCACAAATTGCCATTTATTTAAGACTTTTAAACCTTCAAGTAATTTATTTAAAACTTGTTATCGTTTCATAACAAACGAAATGTTTATTTCACCAATGTGTTGGCCTTTTGTTTTCATTATTTTCCATGTTCATTCTAATGTTTGTAAGTTGTTTAACAACCATTGAGCCGGATAATCTTGTAAGTCATTCGTGTTAATATTGGACTTAGGCAAAACGTGAGCCTCAAATGTTAATGGGCCGACACCGTGGGCTTAGTGAACTTTGGGTTTGGGCCGGTCATCCAATAATGGGCCAAAAGATAGTATTGGGCCGTTGATTTGGTGTGTGGCTATTGGGCCAAGGAGATAGAACATGGGCCGAGCTATAGGTTAATTAATGATGTTGGGCCGAATACAAGGGGTGTGGGCCAACATGGAAATTCGTGGGCCAACAAGTAGTCCACTTAGCTGGTAATGGGATAGATTAATATGTTGGGCTTGGTGATGTAATAGCCGCATGAATTGAACTTCGGCCTCTCAAAGCAGCGAACCCTTCAATATTAAGTTCGGCAGCCATTTCAAATCACCAGGTTCGTTCCTTTAGGCAACCATAGGTTCGCCTCCAAGACTCAAGCATGCAAGGTTCGTGAATGCTCATCCCACTACACAGGTTCGACTGGGAATTCATTTAAGGTTCGTGACCTACAACCATCAAGGGTTCGGCATGCTTCGACTTAGAAGGTTCGGTGGTCCTGGAAAAGACTCGGTCAAGGCTTAAGGTTCGCTCGTGGCTACTGTTGGCGAACCTTAGAGGGTTCGCAGCTCATTCTGGTCCGTCGCATGACCAAGGGTTCGTTGGGGTACACGGTTCGTGAGCTACATAATAGTTCGGCTGATGTGTTGATGAGCACCGGTTCGCAGCATGCTGGTTCGCCATCCTAGCAACAGGCTCGGCTAGGGTTAGTTCTTCCCAACAGATTCGGCAATGACAAGGGTTCGTTGGGGCAGAAGGTTCGTTTATGCCCAGAGAAGGCTCGGCTCTCACGCTCAAAGGGTTCGTTCATCAAATGCTAGGGTTCGGGAGACCTTATAAGGTTCGGCTCCCATGCTGCCCAGTTTCCTCCGACGAACCTGTAACCCTCCACCTCATCTTCATCGATTATCAACTGCTGTAGGGTGATCTCGTGATGTTGTTAAGTAACAGGGTGGCCTCTCTCGAAGTAGTATAGTGCGATTAGTGAGGTTTAAACCGATTAAAGGGGTTAGGTCGAACATAGTATACAAAAACCCTAATAACCGTAACCTTCTTTCGTTCATACCTTGAGTTTTCGTGGCTGGATCTTCAGATCAGTTGTACTTTCGTGTAGAGGAGATCGAGATGTTCGTTTAGGATCCAAGAACACGTGATTTGGTTAAGATTTGAGCAAGTTATGGAGCTCCAAAGCTTGAAAATGGTGGGTTTTTATGCTAGAGAGAGAAATGGACGGGATGAGTGGTTTAGAGAGAGAGTGAGATGATAGAAATGAAATTAAATGAGGTTATTTGATGCTTATATACCCGCGTGTGTTCGGGTTCGTTTCGGTTGCTCGGTTCGAAATTTCGTCGCCTATCCGGCACGTTACGCGTATTTTTCGTATATAAATTAAAAGAATTATTTTAGGATGAACAGATTATAAATATTATTAGGAATTATATTAAATGTCGTTACGTATAAATAAATATCGAGTTTTAATAGTTTACGCGTTTTGTTAAAATTTTTAACATTTAGATAATTTGTTCGCGATTTAAAGTAAGATAGTTAAAGTTAAATTATTTTATGATGAGTTTCAAAATTGTAAAATAAGAGATATAATATTTCTTTGAAATTATGATCGTTCGTATCGTTATTCGTTTTCGTTATCGTTTCATCAGATCGCGTCACCATCGCGCGTATTCGTTCGAATCGTCATTCGAACGAACACGTCGATGGTTTGGCTTTCTGATTCTTGTTTTCTACTGTTAAGTTATCATTTCAGAACGTTAAACTATCAGACTCATTCGTACAGATCGTCACCTATACGAATAATTCGTCGGTTTAGCATTCCACAACAACAATAACCGTTTTAGTTTCGTTTTGTTAAACCTCACATACGTTTTATACAACTAATATCACATCATGTATTCGTGTTTCACACTGTGTTGTCTGACATTTTTTCTGACTGTTAAACCCTCAGGTTTTAGTCAGATTCAGACAATCGTTTAATAGTTCATGCTAATCAAATGTATAAATAGTCTAAACATAGTTTAACGAAATGTGTACCTGAAATCACTGTACATGTTTACTGTTACGATCACTATT
>SZYD01002778.1:0-78995 GCA_009363875.1 Mikania micrantha | reverse complement strand
AATTTTGGATCCATTATCCCGAGTTTAGAGTGTGAATAGGAGAGGGGCTGCGATTATGTTAGCAGTTATTTCCTTTCTAGTCTATATGTGATGTTTATGTTGTTTAATTTTCATTCGAGTATTTTCAGATATCTATTGTATTGGAGATTGCCCCTCTCTAAGTGGGCTTATCAATTGAATCCTCTATCGTATTTCTTTTCAATTTCTTAGCATCTATCACATTTTTTTCTAAATAAATAGACAATAGGAGCAACTATTAGAATACTTAATTGGTGGTATTCTGACAACAAAATACAAGGGGATTGGGATGGCATATATATCCAAAAGGTTCAAATCAAACTTTGGAGCTATGCTCCTTACTAAGTCAAACATATGAAGGAAAAGTGTGTCTAATCTGCTAGCTAAAGCCAAGCCCGTTGTAATTGGAATGTGTCACCTACATATAGGGCATTGTAATCCCAATGGGCCTAAGTAGCAAGTACATAGGACAAATGAAGTCGTTATAATGAATCAAAGAGAAACCATAGTTGTCAAAAGCCTTCAGGCGCTGGCCTAGGCCCCAAAAAAAACCATGCGCATGAAAGGCGCCTTGTGGCAGCCTAGGCGCACTCCGGTGACTTTCCGGCGAAATTCTGGCAAAATTTGGAATATCTGGCAAAGTTCAAGAAAATCCTACCCTAAAAACCAGTCTAAAACAACCATAAAAGGTTTTATATTTTAAAAACTCTATATAACTAAGATTATTAATTGTTTTATAGTTAGATTTTATATATTTTTTTAAAAATTTTTAAGCTTAAAAAATGTCAAACCTCTAAAAATGTTAACTTAATAATGTGCACCTAGTTTAAAAAAGCCCTCGTTTTTTTGCGCCTTACGCCTAGGCTCCAGGCGCGGCTTATACGCCTTGAGTGCGCCTTGTGCCTTACAACTTTGAGAGAAACCATCAATCAAACTATGTATCTTGTGCAACAGTCGCCTTATCTATCTTTCACATAAGAGCACTTTTCATGCTAGTCTACTAATTCTTCAATCATGTGTAATACTACCAGGAAGGGTCTCGAATGTATCTCAATGTTTGAGTAATTATGAAACATACAATTTGAACCATACTAGGTAACTACCAAATGGTACAAAAAAACTAATTGTGAGGTAGACATATGAGCTGTGCAGATAGAGCTCCATGAAAGTTATAAGAAAAAAAAAAAGGGACCAAAAAATGAGGACTCTGTTTCATTTTTAAGTAAAAGTATATTACTAATTAAAATTGTCACTAATAATACGTAAAAAGTAACTAAATTTGCACAAATCTACTTGAACAAAAATCATTAGTTAGCATTCAATTAGGTTATGTTAAGCATTAATGATATAATATTTAAAGGTACATTGTAATCATTTCTAACTTTTAAGTCAACCAGAGCTATGTACGTATGTATTCTACTAAACTCTCTAAGTTTCAATCAACCCCTTTTACTTTCACAAATCAACTTGCAAATACACCACCAAGATTCATGATTTGCCAGGGTGGCCACTAATGTATTAATATTTCAACCAAGAATGTGTGTGTGTGTGTATCGAGGGATGCTCAATTGAGAACCATTGTTAGTTGATAACCAAAAGAACAATTTATAGTCACATTATTTAAGTATAAAAGTAATGTTAAGTAGAAGGAAGTTATTTTTATGCCACTTTAATCATGTTGCTATAAATAGTTCTTTTTAGTTCTCAACAACTTGTTGATTCTCATTTTAATGCATCCTATGTATACACACAGTCACACACACAAACACACAGGGATTGTATCAAGTGAAAACCCAATCTTAGAGAGGAAACCTTTAAACCCTATCCGGGAGCTTTATTTGGGATCTTGAAAATAAAAATATAGTCCACATTAAAGTTGACTAAAAAATTGGGTTTTAATTAAACAAATCACTTTTAATATGGTTTAATGTGGACCACATATTTATTTTCAAAAGGGAAGGCCTATATAGGGTTTAAGGATTTTCTTTGGGTTTTCACAGGATACAATACATGCATGCATGTATTCTCTAGACTTCCTAAGTTTCAATTGATATCATTTGCTTTCACAAATCAACTTGCAAATCCACCTACAATGCTCATTATTTGTCGAGCCGGCTACGAATCTATTAATATTGATTCACAATATCAGAACTACATAACTACCACACATTAAAACGCAAAATATAGACAAAGCAAAATGCTCAAAAACCAAACGAGTATGAGAATAAGCACATACATACACAAACAAACTTTATAAAATACACATGTATTCGACCATGTGTATATTTTGAAATTCACTAGTCATTTCTATCATCAAAAAGGTTCTCAAGTTTAATATGGAAGATGTCACTTACATATATCTCGTTAAGAGCATAGCGTTTCTTAAGATTGTCAAGCACTCCAGGTTCATTCAAGTAAGCCAATTTGGTCATATCATCAACCCCGCCGTAGTCTGCATCAGCATCTCTAAGTAACAGCTTCTCCGCAAAGGCCAAAATCTTCACAATTTCAAGAAAAGTTAAACGGATCAAAGTCTTTTTCCATATAATTCTCTTTCATAATAAATCAAGGGTTAACAAATCAATTTGCCCATTTTATATTTATTTTTCTAATAATCTTTATGTTAGTGCAAACCTAATATGAACATTAAAATAGTCATGTGCTTTAGTCCAATAAAAATATTCTTTTCCTTCTTTCGTTTTTCCGCTATTATGTTTTGCCTAAACTTGTTAGTCATCAGTCTAAACTCTCATAAAGGTATTCCATGGTATGTTACTATGTTTTTACTGCTCGGTTTTAGTATTGATTTGTTTGAACTTATCTTTAAGATAAAAGAGCCAGATATGTCTAGAGATGCTCACACTATTTCCTTACTCAGTTGAGTTACTAAAAAAAATACCCATATAGTTTCTCATTTTAGCATATATTTTCTGTCAAATAACTTTCCTTTAAAACTAACAAATAATAACCTTATCAGATAGTTAATGCATCTAATAGTAATCATATACTGTATCTGTGTAGCACAATAACTCTTGTCATTATTTCATGTTATTACTTGTGGATAGTTAATTAATTATTCAAGGGCCTTGCATTTGCAATAAAACATAAATGTAGCCATGATTAAGATCATTTACCAATTCCACAAATCAATTACTTCCGTAAAACAACAATAAATTTGATTCAAAATTGTAGATTGTAATATATATTAATACAACCATCAATTTTCAAAATTTAGTTTTCATTCTGAATTAGAGCTAGGCATCATTATTGTGCATTCTTTACACCATTTAAGAAAATCAACATCAAAACTTGTCCATGGACCATGGTGATTGAAACAAAGCAGCCCTGTCAGCAGAATCCTAAGTATCAATATATTTAAAACTGTACATGTCGTAGCTTCAGCGTTAAGTAATTCATTATCATCACTCATACATGATCCAACTACCATTTAAGTTAAAATGTTTCGATCTCATTTCTCAAACAAATTTTCCGTGTAGAAAACGATTTACAGTTCGGTCAAACATAAACATAACCATCTTAAAACATAACATATTCGGATATTCTTTCAATGAAGTAACTTAAACATCAAGTAACACAAAGAAATCCACCACAATTGACGAATTCTGCACAAAATCACGATCAAGAAAACAAAGTTCATTACCTGTTTACCGAATTCAGTAACAACTTGAACATGTTTTCCGGCGAAACCAGTAATTTCTCCAGCGACCCAAGCGGTGTCTCTATCTTCCACCCATACCTTGGAACCCTTACGCAGACTCATACTGGCGTTGCTATTACTCATCACAGCGAACGAATCATTTATGTCATCAAAATCGAAAACCCTAACAGAAGCCCCAAATTGAAAGTTTGAAATTGAAAGGAACCCTAGATGGAATTTGGAGTATATTTGGAGTTCCCGCCCTAACAGTGAAAATAAAGGTCCTACAAAGAGGTTCAAGAGTTTTAATGGAGGGATGGAATTTGGGGTTAAATTCTGCAGTTACGTAAAGACGCTTCCCATTTTCAAGTTTCAACAGTTTTAAACCCACCCAATTTTTTTACTTCAGAACAGTCGACAGTTATTACTGCGCTATTTTCTGTCTTTACAACCTTCCTAAAAAATTTCCGTAACAGACAAACTTGCCCAGTATATTGTTACTTTTTATTAGGGTCTAGAAATAAAGGATGGATGCAAACTTTACCTCTATCACAGTTGGAATAAAGAGGCTGCTCCGAATAAGTCTTCGGCTAATATTGTTGTTTGAAATTAATCATCCCAACATTTTTTGACGTTATTTTCACATAATAAATAAAATAACGTTAAAATTAGTGCATTTTTACTTTGGGTCATTGATGGCCCATACATATATATATTGTATGTGTGCACCGTAAATGAAACATTAAAATAAAATAATTACAGATGGTTATTTTTATCCGTTTTGAAAAACAAAATTGTAGAGTTGTTTTTTTTATCCTCCTTGTGGTTCATCATGTTTATCATTTTACTCTAAAAACTTAATTCTTGTCATTTTGACGTTATGATTTACTTTTTGTTGTCATTTTATTCTATTCATATAATGATAATTTCATCTATATATTCCATTTAAATTCCACCAATTTAGGCTTATTTGTGTTCTTTACCCTACTTTTTTTAATCTAAAAAACGACACAATATTCATACATATCATTGTATCAACCTTGCTTAACATTATGTATTCTGCAACATAATTGTGTTTTTAAATTGTTTAGGAAAACACAACATTTAGAATAATCACAAAAGACACAATGACATGTACAAAATTGTTCATACTTCTCATTGTTTCTTTGTTACAGATAATTGTGCATTTTTTAAAGATCATTGTGTTATTCATACTCATCATTGTGTCATCCTTGCTTGACATCATACATTATGCGACATCATTGTGTCTTAAAATTTTCAAAAAAACACAACATTGAGCAAGAACACAAAAGACACAATGACATGTACAAAAGACATAATGAACTAAAAAACAATTTCTTCTATAGAAATATTATACTAATTTTAAAGTAAAAAAATTCTCGTTTTTATGGTATTTTCTTCAAAAAATAATTTCGTATGTAAGGTTATGAACGTTTAAAAAAAATGAGGAAACTTAACAAAAAATCAACAAAAGTAAACATTACTAAAATACCTTCCAATAACTTGATTTGATCATAGTTATTGATTAATGATTTAATAGCTCAAGATCATTCTTACTTTCTTAGGCTTTTTAGGTTAAGAAGATTATTTAGTGTGACACCCCGTAATTTCCAGGTCAGCAATTATTTATTTAAATGTTTATTTAAATGCCTATTGTACACGTGGCACTAGATTTAGTTTCATTTAGTGTGACACGTGGCACGACAGCACAAACACTGACACATGACTAGATAATTCGGTGAATTATCGACAAACAGCACACACGTGTCAAAACACACGGACGTTGGTGAACATCACAACACTTAAGCACAGAAACACTTCACAAGTCAATTGTGGCTAATAATTGACCAATAGAGTCCAAACGACGCTCGAACGATGTTCTACGGTCGAGAAACGGACAAGAATGGGCCCAGAATAGCAAAACAAGTTAATTGGGCTTGTTAATTGGGCCAGGCGGTACGCCTGATCCGAGACTTCAACACGAGGCGATACGCGCGGAAGACATAAAGCGCGCCTCATCCAACCCACCCGCGCGCAACGCCTGGCGACAAACGCCCACTCCAGGCGATACGCCTGGGGCGCCAGAGTCGCAAAACAGCTTTTTAAACCCCCAAGATCATCATCACACCTACTATCATCATTTTTCTCGACCACACACACGCCACCATTCGACCATAACCGACCCAGGAGCTCTGCTACACTCTTCTTCAACCTCTAGAAAGCCTTTGGAAGCCATAGAAGCTCACCTTTGAAGCTTGGAGGTCCATTAGAAGCTTGAAGGAAGGATTGTATAGCTCGAGGATCATCATCACCAGCCAAACTCGTGGTCCAGGAGCTGGAGAAGCTGTTATCAACATTACCCATCAATTCTTGAACCTTGGAGGTAGTTCTTATGACTAAAACACCCATTTACACATCACTACACACACATGCAAGTGGTAAATCACACATGCAAGCACCATGGCATCACATGCACGGATTTCTTGAGTTTTAGATCTGGGTTTGATGGTTATTCTACTGATATTGATGACCTAGAGTGATTAGAATGCATTTCGTAACGATCCATGATGATGTGAGTCATTAAAATGTGTTATTTGGTCTTGACTTGATGAAATAATGCCATGCATGTATGATCCATGATGTTAGGAATGATCTTGAGTATGTTGAAATGCTTATTGATGATATTAGAATGATTACTCATGGTTAGATTTGGTTGAAATGGTTAAAACTATTATTTCTATGAATCTTTCCATTTATAGTAACTTTTTAGTTACAAGTTGATGTTTTGGTGAAGATGATGAGCATGCATGTATGTAGGAATGCTTTTAGGATGATGATAGGATGATTGAAATACTTGTAATATAATCTTGATAATGTTTATGGCCATTTTTAGCAATCTTACTATATATAGTAACTTTTGTGAATGAAAGATTGATAAGTGATGAATGTGGTTATGTTAACATGTTTACATGATGCTAGTTTAGTATTTATGATGATTTGTGACACAAAAATGGGATAGAAGTGGTTATATTGTTCATTTGGGTGAAATAGCCAAAGTTACTATTTTTAGTAACTTTATTTTTACAAAAACGAATCTATGAATATGTTGTATGATTTAAACATGTTAGATGACTTGTTATGTTATAATATGTTGATTAGATGCTAAGTTAGATGGTTTCCGATGTCACGTATGATTTAAACATGTTAGATGACTTGTTATGTTATAATGTGCTATGTGTTAACATGATCACGTAGGACTAATGAGCATGCTAGAACTATAAAACGGATATGCTTTGTGAACTTTCCATAAATGGAAACTCACTATAAATGGTAAGTCGTCCATAGACGCGACTTGCGCGTTTCGCACACGACGAGCTCTTACACGATTGCTACACGAGTCACTCACCAACGGGTCGTTGACGTGACACGGTCAACATCAGTCAAACACGGTCATTGTGGACCAACACGAGCAAACACGATCATTTGTGAACCGACACGGACAAACATGAACAACCAAGGGTTGTTGAGCACAAACACGAGCACTAGCACGAACACGAGCACGATCACTTACACAAACTCACGTACGGTATACGATATAGGTTGCCGGTGACCGACATACTTCTAACACAAGGAGCTTACGCATTTATTTTACAAGCATTACTAAGGTGAGTTTACGACCCCTCTTTAACTCTTTTGTAAACTTTTCAAATAGGGGGAGAATACTTGTTGAACTGAGTCAAACATTTATACTTGTACAAACAATTTGTGTATGCTGGTTTATTAGACAAACATAAGTGTTGTATCGTAATTAAGCCCTCGCAAAGTCTTACCGTTAATGTATAAACAACGAGGTGAGTTTGAATAGATCTATTTGGGTGTGACGAGCCCCGCGTGGCGAAAATGTTGACTGGAGGTCATAACACGTGAAATCTCGACCTATCTTGCTATGTTATTACGAGACATAGCGGAGGCAAGGACTAACAAGTCTAGTTTCGGTAGTGACGCACTGACACTTGGAGCCTAGGGCTCGGGACTAACATATAATAAACAGTATGACACACGATTTCTGAAATACTACCTATGCTTATCAAAACCTGTGAACTCACCAACCATTGTGTTGACACTTTTTCTTAAACTTGTATTCTCAGGTAACTAGCTGACAGGCACTCGGAAACATGAATGCACTTAGGGGATTTGAGCATAGGATCCTGCATGCATTTTTAACTCTTGTCTTTCGAAACACTTTAGACTTTTATTCTGTTTTAAACAGTGTTGTATTAAACTTATTACTTTTTCGCTGCAATTGTTAAACACATGATTTCCGCTGCAATATGATTTATTATTCCGCTGCAAACTACTTTTGTTAAGTGTGTGTGTCAAACATTGTTTTGTAAACGCATATAGAGGTGTTCTATATGACCTTGAGCTGTGATTCTGGCCACGTCACGCCCACGTGGACTGACACCCCGAGTGGGAATTTGGGGGTGTGACATTTAGTATGGCCTAGTTATCAAATTACTCACATACTTTACTGAATTGCTCTTACATAAAACTATACGTATTACAAATGTTTAAAGTTTTGGACCATATGATAATTTATGAAACCTACATACCAAAAGAAAAATCCTAACAAATCCCAATAACCATCTCTGTAATTTACCCTCATTTAAAATCTCCAATATTTCAGATTTCTTGTTTCCAAGTTTCCAAAAGAACAATAAGATTTCCATTGCTTGGTCGTATGAGTGAGTGTTAATGTTTGAATTTAAGATTTATGAATTATGATAGTTTTTTTTTAGTGTAATACTTTTTAAATTAATGTAATACACTAATACTATTAAATATTTAAATCTATTATTAAACAACAACCTTACCCTGTATATTCCTATTTTCCAGTATGGTCTTGGGGGAATGATAGATACAAACCTTACCTCTATCCCAATCCCAATTGGGATAGAGAGACTGCTCCGAAAGAGCCTCCGGCTCAAATTTATCGTTTGAAGTTGATCATCCCAATGATTTTAACGTTATTTTCACAAATAACTAAAATAACATTAAAATTAGTTGCACTTTTACTTTTCCCCCTTAAGTGCCCACACATATATACATTACATGCGTGCACCGCAAATGTGACGTTAAATCTATTATTAAACATTGTATTTTAATGTTTTTAAGGGATAGGAATCTATTCATAAAAATAAAATCATTTAAAGAAGGTAAGTTTTTTATGTTTATGGGCTACAATGTCGAATATTGATGAATTGGCAATCATGATTATATAAGAACAAACATTGTTGTAATATTATTTGGAATAAATCTGAACCGTAACAGTTGATCACGACATCGGTGTGAGAAACAAAAAACACCAAAGTGCGTGTAGGACTATGTGAGAAAATAAGCACAAAGGTTTTATATTGAGAAAGTAATTATAAGCTAACAATCAAAAAGGAAAAGTACAAAATATTATATTATATTAACTCAAATAAAAACTTTAAATCTATAAAAATTGTATTTAAACTAACACTGAACAAGTAAGAGCACACGGAGTGGGCTTCGGGAAAGAGGTGGGGAGCACTTCACCGGTTTGGGAAGGAGTGGGAACACCGTCCCCCCGGTTTTGGGGTGGGGTAAATCGGTGTGCACTCACCGAATCAAGCCGAAGGAAATGGGGGGAGATGATCCGTTGAATGGACCGTTGGAGGTTAAAAAAATAAAAATAAAAATTAAACTCTATAAAATCTCACCATTTTTTACATCACAACTCACACTCTTTATCATTTTCTTCTTTCATTCTACACTCAAATTTTATAAAGTTTAAACCAATGGATCCGTTTACGTTTGAGTTTCCCTCATTTGAAAGTAAATCGTCAAGTTCTGAAGAAGACGAGATCAATATCAGACAACGAAACTTTTAGTTTTTGTCAACCATCGTAATATCTTTAATGTAATTTTAATGTAATATCTTTTTAAATTTTAATGTAATTTTATATTTTATTTTTAATGAATCTATTTAATTATTATTATTATTTATTGTTAAAATAATTAATTAAAAATAAGATTTGAAAATGGGGAAAAGTGGGACGACACCGTGCAAAATGGGGAAAAGTAGGGAAAAATGAGGAAAGCTGATGTGGCGCTGATGTGGCAACGGGGAAAAGTGGGGAAGCACGGGACGACTCCTAGTGCCCTAATTGCCGTATTACTCCTAGTTATACATTGGTAGAAAATTAAATAAACAAAAATAATTAAAAAGAAGATAAAAGAAAATTATAGCATACCCAATATGTGACAAAAACACCAAGGCTATTTTGCTTCTTTTTTTTTATTTTTTCCTTTTTTTGCAACATGACACCATACCACAACCTAAAAAATTTGTACGTATTTAATAATAGACAAAAATGTACTTTTTTTCTAAACATTTTTTTAAAACACAGTTATGATTCTATAATTATTATATATATTAAAATGTAAGTCATATTGAATAGTAGTTATATATATTTTTTATTATGTGTGGGTCTCACACCTTATTATATATTATGTATATATTAAATATCATATATATATATATATATATATATATTATATTAGTAAAAAGAGATGAGGGTTTTAAATTTGAGATTTTTTTAAAAAAATATTTGAGAGATTTGCATAAAGATTTGGGTTTTTTGTTGTTTTAGGGTTTATGGTTTAGTTCGTGATAAGATATTTAATTTTGTTATGTAATTTATGCTTCTGTAAATGATGTATAATACCCGTTCTCAGAATTGTACTGTGATAACCCGCCGCAACGCGCGGGAGGATAAACCTAGTTATTAATATATATGATTATTAATGTTTTTTATTTATATGTATGAATCAAATATGCAAAACCATGGTTTTTTAATGCATTAATGTAAAAAATATAGCTTACACTTGTGTAGTGTAAGTTACCAAAGAACATTGTAAAATTAACATTAGATTAATTTATTAACATATATATAAACATTACAATGGTGGTGTCATCCTAAAATATATTAGATGTTAAAAAGTAAGAAAAATCATTACTTATAACCATTAAATATATTATATGTTGAAATGCAAACACATACAAAAAGATCAAACAAGTAAACACTTTAATTATTATAAAACCTTAATCAAACCAAAAATCATAATTTACACTAAAAATGAGCAATAAATAAACGTACAATTACATCAATATAATAATTTAAAAATATGATAATACCCGAATGTCACATGGTGTCTCGGTGATGATGTCATAGTGGTAAAGGGACGGTAATCTATAATATAGGTCTAGGGTTCAAAGCTTGACACCACCCAATTTTCTCTGGATCACGCTATTTAACTCCCTCATATTGGCTCCGTGATCGGTCGGTGAAGACGCATAATGGTGACGTTCACCATTTTTTTAAAGTCACATGACATTCTTGTATGTGTTTCTTATGTCACGCTTGTTATGATTACATCATTTCACGTGTTTCTCCAAGTAAGTTTACGAGAGGGTTTCTTTGCATTAAACCGATTTTGTTGATGATCGATTAGAATAATCTTCCCATGACATTTTGGCCTAAAGAATTGGCATAAAGATGATAAAAGTTAAAATCTTGGTCAACAATTTTAATTGTTAAATACCCGCATACAATCGAAGATGACAACTAGAGGTGCTCAATCCGGTTAACCGGTTTTGGAATAATCGAACCGGTTAACCAGTCAAAGGCTAGTAACTGGTTTTTTCCAATAACCGGTTCGGTTAATAACCGGTTAACCTTCAAATAACCGATTTTTTAGTGAGTTGGATTGGTTAAATGGTTTGAAATCCGGCTATTAAACCGGTTTAGTCTATTGAAACCTCAAAGCGGTACTAAACCACCGGTTTTTCCAAAAACCTATAACTGATTATAATAACCGGTTTCTAACCAGTTATGAACCAGTACCGGTTCAATTAACCGGGTTTTTTTTTCTCATCTATGATGACAACTACCAACATGCATAAATTTTAATTGTTAAATACCCGTATACAATCGAAGATGACAACTACGAACGTATAAAAACCATTATGTAATACACGTGGATCAAAGACACAAAGTGACAACATGAATATGTTTTGGAAAGAGAGTGTTACTAAACGCTCTCTAAAACAACAATAAATTTTATAAAATACAATTTTTATTGATTCTAAAGTTATTTCTCAAGATTATAAAGTCAATCTCAATCGATTTTATAAAGGGAAAATTACGAAAATAGTCGTTTTGACCAAAATTTTACACAATATGACCATTTGACTTTTTTGATTACATAAATGACCATGGTTTTATGGGCGCCGGCGCCCATTAATTAGCGGGCGGCTGCCTTATTGAGATCCAATAAAATTTCGCCACGTGTTGTATACGGGCGCCCACGCCCTTCAAATCTAACGAACGCCCCTCATTAAATTAAGTTGTCACGGGCGTCCGCCCCTAAAAAAAATAAAAAAATAATAATAATCGGTCATCTCACAGGCGCCCAAACCGACCACACAGCCGTCCGAACCTACCAAACGGGCATCCAAGCCTTTTTCCTCGGAAGACATGTAACAGACACCCGCATGTTAGTTTTTTTTAAACGACTCTTAAAACGAGGTGTCCGCCTGTTAGTTTTTTTGTAAACTTACGCTAAATATATATACCCGCCTTTATGGTCAGACGCCTCTTTTTAAAAGTCGTTTAAAAAAACTAACAGGCTGTAACATCAGTGCCAGAAACATCGCCGGAACAGTGATCTGAACAGTAACTCATGTACAAACTACGTGAAACTATGTATATGCTATTAACATTGTGATGCTTGACACTAAACTATTATGCGATCGTTTCTGAAATCTGATTAAATCTCACGGTTTAACAATCAGAAACACATCAGACAACACTGAACTAATACACAAATGCTTGATTTAATGAAACGAACCCGAACACCCTCGGGGTATATAAGGACTAAATGAACCCCTTTTCTCATTTATTACACCCTATCTCTCTCTCTAAACACTCCCAACCGTTTCTCTCTCTCTCTCTAAAATTTTCAACTTCAAACTACAAGATCTTGCTCATTTTTCTTGGTGAAATCTCGTGTTCTTGGTGTCCACACGTAGCTAAATCATCCTCTATCTAGAAGTACAACCGATCTGAAGAGTTATCCGCTGAAAATCGAGGTATGGGGCTATGAAAGCCACTAAAATTAGGGTTTTCTCTACCCTAGGTTGACCACACCTTTAACCGGTTTTAAAACCATGACCCAACCGATTCTAAGCTTCCATTCGAACACTACACATAAGAAAATGAATAAACAAGAGTAAGAGGGAGCCATGGGAACATCCGGGCAACAGATTGGAGCTCGAAGAAGATGGTGAAACACAGGGTTCGTGAGGTTGCAGCTGGCCGAACCTTCGACCAGCCGAACCTCCCTCGAGCTGGACAAGGCGTGGCCAAACCCTCTACCTAACGAACCTGTGAGCTGCGAACCTAGTGAGCTGGACGAACCCATGAGATGCGAACCCTATTGTTTCCGAACCTACATAGTCACGACCATCCTTCACGAACCTCTTGCATGGCGAACCTCCTGTGGCCGAACCATCCCCGAATCATGGACCCACGAACCATTTGACCAAAGCTTCTAATCACGAACCTTGGAAGGCACGAACCTAGCATCACAAATAGGGAGCAACCGAACCCCTAGTTGTTGTTGATAGGTTCGCTGGTTCCATTTGGATACCCAGTTGCATTGTTTCGGCCACAGTACCACCATCCGACCAAGAAGCCTAAGTCATGCAAGTTTCGGCCCATCTTAGCCACTTTGCCCACACCTTCGACCCAGGGCCACTGATTCGGCCCACCTGAACTGGTTCGGCCCAACCTATCATTCGGCCCACATGCATTAAGTGGAAACAAATACATAAACCAACTCATAGATGATAACATATATGGATGATAAATCGTTACTACAAAGGTGGTGAAGGAATTTAGAAACAATGATGATTCAAATTAAGTCAATAACCACATGTTAAGTTTTTCAGTATAAATCTAAGTGTTATACTTAGAAAATGTTGAAACTCTAACTTTCACAATTATGATGCAACAAACTACTAAGAGTCTAATGATGGCAACAAGTAAACTTAACATACATTATGAAGACATGTCATAGTAACATAAGTGATAACAAGTAAATCATGGCCGAATGAAGACCGAGACTCACAAGTGTTAGCCAACTTTAGGGCTAACACATACACACATACACATCAACTATAACTTATATGTGACACCCGACAATTTTAGGTAAATTGCAACACTCATTTCACATCTATACTTGTTGCATTTCATTTAATTGAGTTTAATTAGATGAGCAAACCACAAACACAAAACAATAATTCGGATTATTATTGAATTGTGCATCACACGTTGATTAGGATTAATCAAGCGTGCAAACATTTCGTAAAACACAAACACAAACTATCAAAGATAATTCAAGGAATTATCGAAACACACACACGAGACTCACGAATGTTGGTGATCAAACAATAATCAAACTTATGTGCTTATGTGCTAAACATACATTAGATGTTTAGGATAAACGTTGGGATTCAAGCACGAGCGAAATCGAATCGACGAAATCGAAAAACATGAAAATGGATCCGTCGCGGTACGCGAGGACCCAAAGTGAACGTCTTCGCGGTACGCGAAGCAGTAGCGGGGACTCTGAGTCCCGAATCTCTTCGCGATACGCGAAACCCAAATTTGATCGGCCTTCGCGGTACGCGAAGGCCATGCAGATCAAAATTTTTATAAATACAACCCCAAACTCATTCTACTCGGTTTCTTTTCTATTTCTCCGAGTTTTTTCACCACATCTCGACCAAAAGCTCCTGAAACCAACACCCAAGCCCTCTGGAATCACTATTGGAGCCATTGCTTGGTGATTGAAGGCCATAGGAACATCAAGGAAGTTTGGGAAGCTCTCAATCAACAAGAAGATCGAATCCAACCACATTGGAGCTCCACAACCTCTGTCTAACTCGAAATCAGTCATCTAAGAGCTTCTAAGGTAGTTTTAAATGCTTACATAGTGTTAGATCGTACATGCAAGGGTTAAAAACCCACATGCAAGTGTCTTTGAACACATGCAACTCCATGTGGTTTTTGAGCACGAATTTGTTGGTGATTTTGTGTGATATTGTCATAGATCTACTGATTTTATAGTTTAGAAATGATAGATTTGAGTTTTGGTTAAGTTATGTTTGATTTGGTGATGATTTGGGCAAACTTGTCATCAAAGGAAACTTTTATGTGCAAGTCTTGGATTTGTGATGATCTAGACATGTTAGACATTTCTAGATGTTGTCAAATACGTATTGGAGTGTTTAGAAACACATTTGGATATTTGATTCTTTTCAAAAACTTGGTTTTGCATAAACTTTCTATTTATGGAAACTTTTAAAAATTAAAAGAGGGCTTTTGATGTTTTAAAATGTTTTGATTAACTTTGATTGTTGAAACATGTTTAGAAGTGATTTTTTAACACGGTTGGAAACCTTGATTTGTGAAAACAAGTTTTAAACGGACACTTTCCAAATAAGGAAACTTTATTTGGGCAAAACGGCATAAAGGATTATTTATGCGCAAACGATGTGTTTTAGATGTTAAAACATTATTTTATAAACATACTGGGAGTATTAACTTTATGAAACAGGATTTGATAACCACGCTCTTCTAAATTGGAAATTTTCGAAAAATGGTAACTTGTGGGATTAGAGTCATAGGATGCATTTTGGTGTCTTATGTGCATTAAGGTACATAAACACAACAATCGTGTCACCAACGATTCGTAGAGTCAACAAAAGTCAACACACACTCTGTTGGACACACCGACACCTGGAGTTGTATGGGCTACAACACACCACAGAACGCATACTTACACCTATATGATTATAGGAGCTTACTAGCAGGACTGATAGCTTTCACAGTCGCAAACACCACATAAACCGGAACTACTTTATCAGGTGAGTTAACGGCCCCTTTTTACATTTTCTACCTTTGGGGAGAAAACATTGCATACAACTGATTTTGATCAACATACATACTTTTTGTTACATTTGTACATACAAATATCGTATATGCATATGTGTGGCATTCATCCACAAAATTGATAAGTCCTCATTAAACACATCTCGAACCGTTAATAGCGCGTTGCGCTTAGCGTGGTAATTCTGAATAGTACTATTTGGGCCTGACAAGCCCCATTGTTGAGCGTCGTATGGCCACCCCGACTGGAGGTTGGAACAGTGCATAATTGACCAACAAACATTGCCATTGTCTAGTTGGATGGACATGGCGGGAGGCAGTATGTTAGCTTCGGTTGTGAACCCGCATATGATATATATAAACACTGCAAAACATTTACCTTAAACATTTTGATGTTTACTGCTGATACAAATCTGTGCTCTCACCAACCTTTGTGTTGACCCCTTTACTCGCATGTTTTCTCAGGTAACTAAGGCACGCACACAAGGATAGGATGGAGTCCCATGCATCAGCTTTAGTGTCTTAGACAATTTAATAACGATTGACATTAGTTTTATTATGAAATGTTAAATACTTAAACCGCTTCCACACTACTACTCTTTAAGTTTTGAAAACTGTTAATCTTATGCTTCCGCAACTGGTAATCACAATTTTGTTTTGATAACTTAAACTTTTTACTTCCGCAACTCTGATTTTACTAAACTATTTTATCCAAGTTATTGGATGTACGTATGCAACCAGACATGTAGGTCTCGCAACATTGTGTGACCGGAGACTGCGATTCTAACAATCTGTTGTTGCTCGCGCCCCGTTCGGGACGGGATTTCTCGGGGTGCGACATTATACTTATAAGATACAATCAACGTGAAATCAATACAGGATCTTGAAAACAACCACAAGTACAACAACGAGCGCATGCATTTCTTGTTTATACTTAGTCAACCACTTCAACAACAGTGTGAGTTCATTTGTCCCTTTTCAAACTAATTTGTTTTACCTCGGGACTGAGAAGCATGTTATACATTTTAAACAAGTATTGAAATGTTTTATAAATGCTTTTACACTTATTCATACTGCTAATACTAATGCTATAGGCTATAGGCTCAAACTAAATGCTAATGCTATGAACTACATGCTACAACTCAATGCTAATGCTACAAGCTACATGCTAAACTATATGTTAATATTAAGGCTAATGCTACAAGCTACATGCTAAACTATATGCTAATGTTAATTCTAATGCTACAAGCTACATGCTAAACTATATGCTAATGTTAATGCTACGAGCTACATGCTAAACTATATGCTGATGCTACAAGCTACATGCTAAACTATATGCGAATGCGAATGATATGAATTATATGCTCAACTATATGCTAATACTAGATGTTAAATGCTACAAGCTATGATTACATGCTAAATGCAAAGCTGGTATTCATGCATGAGATACGTGAATGCCAAACTATGCTAATGCAAAGCTGGTATCTATGCATGAGATACGTGAATGATAAACTATGCGAATGCAAAGCTTGTGTCTATATATGAGACACGTGAACTCACCAACCATTGTGTTGACTTTGTTTTCTTACATGCTTTCTCAGGTGACGTACAAGAATAAGCTAAGGCTAAGGAATGCATATTAGGATGCCCAGATAGAGGTGTAACATCTGTGCCGAAATCGTTACCGGAACAGTAAACGGTACAGTAACTTGTACAGTAACTCAGGTATACTTTACGGGAAACTATGTTGAGCTATTGATACATTCTGGATAACAAGAAACTATTATACGATTGTCTGAATCTGATTGAAACCTTAGGGTTTAAACAGTCAGAAAACAGGTCAGACAACACAGTATTGAAACATAAATATCTGATGTGATATTAATTGGCATAAACATATGTGAGGTTAAACAAAACAAAACTATAGCGGTTATTGTTACGGAATACTAAACCGACGAGTTATTCGTATAGGTGACGATCTGTACGAATAATTCTGATAGTTTAACGTTCTGAAATAATGACTTAACAGTAGAAAACAAGAATCAGAAAGCCAAACCATCGACGTGTTCGTTCGAATGACGATTCGAACGAATACGCGCGATGGCGACGCGATCTGACGAAACGAATAACGATGCGAACGATCATAGATTTAAGGAAATAAAATATTTCCTATTTTACAATTTTGAAACTCATCATAAATGAATTAAAATGAACTATCTTAATTAAATCGCGAAGGAATTAATAAAACGCGTAAACTATTATAATTCGAACAATAAATAAACGCCACGACATTTAAAATAATTTTTTTGAAATAAATAATCTCTAACTTGTTAAAATAAACTCTTTTTATTTATATTTACGAAAAACGCGCGTAATGATCCGGATACGCGACGAAATTACGAACCGGGCAACCGAAACGAACCCGGATACCCGTTGGAGTATATAAACACCAATTACCTCATTTATTTCATTTTTATACAATCTCTCCCTCTCATTTTCTCTCAACTCGTCACCACCAACAACACTCAAGATTCCAACTTCAAACCACGAGATCTCCCTCAATTCTTGACGGAATTGTGTGATTCTTGCGCCTAAACGACCACCTTGAAGCTCTCTACAAGGAAGTACAACTCATCTGAGCTTTGGTCCAACCGATTTTGAGGTATGAACAAGAGAATCTCACGAAAAGTAGGGTTTTTAACCCATTTGTTCGACTATGCACACACAAAAAACCGGACCTAGGCTCTATCTCTTCATGTTCACTCTCTTAAGGACCTCCTGTAATATAGATTCATCATGGGAAAAGAGTTGAGATCACCATAGTCGATGGGAAGTGATGATGTTCGAAGCAGATACCAAGCGCAGGGAACGAACCTTCATACACAGCTGGGTTTTTGTTTCAGGCAACGAACCCCAGCGAACCATCCTTAGAGGACGAACCCTAGCTGTTTCCCTCTCTCACGAACCACCACCAGCATCGCCGAACCTGTTGGCTACAAGGGAACGAACCTTGTATCTCTTCTCAGACGAACCAGCCTACTAGCGCACCCTTAGGCTGGTGGCGAACCCTCCCATGACATCACGAACCATCCCCGAAGCTGTAAACCGGCTACGAACCTTTGGGCTTGAACGAACCTTCCTTCCAGTGACGAACCATCCTCCACATGACGAACCCTTGATGCTCACCGAACCCATGAATGACTCACGAACCAACAAGAGACGAACCATGCACCAACTCGGCGAACCTATGATAATCATCTGGCCGAACCCTTAGTCTAGGACCTTAGGTTCGCTGGTTTGTAATCGTGGAACAACTAAATATCATTTCCTGGTCAAAGGTTGTACTATAGCAGCCAAGTGATTCTCGAACCACTATCAAATTTTCTGATTTAAGTCCATAACAGTTGGCCCAATTGAATTGCTCAGGCCCACATCTTCTTTCGCAGCCTATATTAAACGGCCCAGTTAGAACTATGTACCAATTGGCCCATTATTGTTTTCAGACTCAAAGTATTCAGCCCAAAAGAGTAGCATGCCCAACGACTAGGCAGTCGGCCCAGCACCTTCTTTGGCTAACACTTTCGGCCATCTCCTTTGTTGTGGCCCACATTAGATTCAGGCCCAACCGTAGGCTAGGCAGCCCATTTCATCGTGTTATTCATGATGTTCGGCCCAACAACAAAATACTTGGCCTAATCTTTTGCTCTTGGCCCACACACGTGTTAATGGCCCATGAATTTCAAGCCTAAGCCCACAAGGCGCCTAGCCGGCCCAACTTCGTTTTCGGCCCAAGCATGGTAACCGGCTCGACCATTCGGCCCAATGGAGGTGTAACAAGGCCCAAGTATACCCCTTAGGATCAAATTGTTGATCTTAGGCCCAACGCGATTTCTTGACCCAAATCCGTCTTTCGGCCCATAATAGTCAAATAAAAGGCATAACAATTTGATAAATTAAATTGGTTATTATGCCAAAGTTTTGAACAAAACCATTACAAGGGTTTTTATAAATATGGAAACCAAAGTACATGATCTAAAACACGATATTACATAAGTGTCACTAGATTCTTTAATAAGCAAAAAGGGGCCGAAATACGATCTAGACTTCTAGTGTTAGCCAACTTCAGGGCTAACACTAACGCTTACACACATACGCGTCAATTATAACTTACTTATAGGTTACAACACTATGAAATCAATACAGGAGCTTGAACATCATAACAAAAGCAAACAAAGAGCGCGTGCATTCTTATTCTACATAGTCAACCACTAAGGACATAAGGTGAGTTCATTTGTCCCTTTTCAAATTTATTTGTTTTACTTCGGGACTGAGAAGCATGTTAAACATTTTTATAAAACTCTTGAAATGTTATTTAATGCTTTAAACATAAACATGATACTTATGTTGAAACTTATGCTAGAACTTAGAATACTTTGAAAAACAATAGACTTGAAACTTATACTTTAAACTTGAGGCTTGAAAACATATGTTGGATGCCTAGGAGACTTGAAGCTTATGCTATAAACTATATTCTTAAACTATTCTCTTTATACGTATGCTCTAAGCTATATTCTTAAACGCTATTCTTGAAGCTTATGCTATAAACTATATTCTTAAACTATACTCTTTATACTTATGCTCTAAGCTATATTCTTAAACGCTACTCTTGATGCTTACGCTATAAACTATATTCTTAAACTACACACTCGATGTTTAAGCTATAAGCTATATACTTAAACTAGATGCTTAACATTTATGCCATAAACTATATGCTTAAAACTACGAATGCTTTAAACATTTTGAAAGCTATAAACTTGTCATGCAAAAGCAACGGTTTGGCCTCTCAGTGCTTGCCTCTCCGGTTCTTAAACTTTAAAAGCTATAAACTTGTTATGCAAAAGCAACGATTTGGCCTCTCAGTGCTTGCCTCTCCGGTTGTTAAACTTTAAAAGCTATAAACTTGTTATGCAAAAGCAACGGTTTGGCCTCTCAGTGCTTACCTCTCCGGTTGTTAAACTTTAAAAGCTATAAACTTGTTATGCAAAAGCAACGGTTTGGCCTCTCAGTGCTTGCCTCACCGGTTGTTAAACTTTGAAAGCTATAAACTTATCAAGCAACGGTGTGGCCTCTCAGTGCTTGCCTCACCGGTTGTTAAACTTTAAATGCTATAAACTTGAATGCTAAAACTAAGGGCTATGGAAGAACAATAGTTGGTCTCCCAGTGCTTGCCTTCATGTGTTCTTCCTAGTCGGGACTTGAAGAACAATAGTTGGTCTCTCAGTGCTTGCCTTCAGGTGTTCTTCATGTTCGGGACTATCAGGCACCTATTATGGTCTCTCAGTGCTTGCCATAGGGTGACCTTTATAGTCGGGACTTGAGGGGTAGACTTATGGCCTCTCAGTGCTTGCCATACAGTGATTCCTCAATGTTCACTCATGCTATAAACATAATGCGAAAGCTATAAACGAAATGGAGGTAGGTAAGACGCTTAATTATCATTAACAACAATGTCCTATGCGACTTAGTATGTGGTGGGACGGCGTCTGGGCGGGTCGTAGGCTCGACTCAGGGGTATGCCCTATATATAAGCATACCGAGTTGGATGATACAGGTGGTGTTAATGAGTTTAAGGTCGTTACCTAGGGGGAAACATAGATGCTTTTGGGTCGATATCATAAACTTTTAAACACGATGCTTTTAAACTAATATTGAAGCTAATACATACGAATGCTATAGACCTGTAAACTTTGAAACAGTAAACTAAAGCTATGGAACGAAATGAATCGAAGGGTAGGTAAAATGCTTAATTATCATTAATAGCAATGTCCTATGCGGCTTAGTATGTGGTGGGACGGCGTCTGGGCGGGTCGTAGGCTCGAAGGTGTTATTAATGAGGTTAAGGTTTTACCTAAAAAGTTTTGCAAAAGCTATTTTACAAATACTAAAACTACATGAACTCACCAACCATTGTGTTGACTTGGTTTTTCTTACATGTTTTCTCAGGTGACGCACAGGGCTAGACTTAAGACTTTTGGAATTGCATACTAGGCTGCTCAGATATAAGACCTAGTAGACTTTTGGGAAGCACAGCTTTTGTTGATGATAAACATTTCCTTTGATATCTTGTACATACACAAGATATAAACATGTTATTCTTTTGATAGGGTTACTTGGTTAAATTGCAGAACATTGATAATGTAATTTAACTTTGTAATCCTAGTTATCATTTGATTGTGCTTTAGTTATTCTTAACATTGATGCTATGTAAACAATCTGATCATCACCCACGATATCACGCCCCGGGAACCTTCCGCCCGACGGGGACTACGATCCAACCCCGCCGGCTCGGGGTGTGACAAGAGGACCTAGTAGATTTTGAAAAGCACATGTTTTGATGAACGTTGTGAAGCTATTTTGATATCTTGTACATATACAAGATAGAAAAACATTTGATTCTTTTGATAGATTTACTTAGTTAAATTATCAAACATTAACAGTTGTGATTTAACTTTGTAATCTTAGTTAAATGTTATTTGTGCTTTAGTTATTCTCAATATTGATGCTATGTAAACAATCTGATCATCACGATTATCACCCACGATATCGCACCCCGGGAACCTTTCGTCCGACGGGAAAGTCGATCCGTCCTGCCGGCTCGGGGTGTGACACAGGCAGACGCCTGTAACTAACAGACGGGCACCTGTTACACGTTTTCCGAGGAAAAAGGCTTGGACGCCCGTTTGGTAGGTTCGGGCGCCTGTGTGGTCGGTTTAGGCGCCTGCGAGATGACCAATTATTTTTTTTAGGGGCGGACGACCGTGATAAGGGTGTCAGGGTGGGCCCGACGCCCGTGACAACTTAATTTAATGAGGGCGTTCGTCAGATTTAAAGGGCGTGGGCGCCCCGTATACGCCACGTGGCGAAATTTTATTGGATCTCAATAAGGCGGCCGCCCGCTAATTAATGGGCGTCGGTGTCCATAAAGCCATGGTCATTTCTGTAATCAAAAAATTAAATGGTCATATTGTGCAAAATTTTGGTCAAAATTTACTATTTTCGTAATTTTCTCTTTTATGAAACTTACAAAGTATTGACTGAATTAAATTAAACAAACATACCTAATAAAATCTTATTTTTAAGTGAATATGAGAGAAGAGAGGAAAAAAAAAACCTTACTCTTATCTCAAAATATGGTAGATCGGTTGTTTCAGAGGAGTTTTGGGTCAAAGGGATTTTTTTAACTTGACTAAAACATTCTATAAAAACATAATGAATTATTATTATTATTATTATTATTATTATTATTATTATATATATATATATATATATATTAAAAGAAATTAAAATAAATTGTAAATGCATTATTCTTATAAGTTTAGCCACCAAACTTTGAAGGTAAATTGTCGGTAAATTAAATAACAATAAAATAATGTTGTTGGAAGTTTGTCAGAAAATAAATTAATAAATACTAAAATTACTTATTAATAAATAATAAAACAAAATAATATTAAAAAAAAAGATTATTGTGGGAAGCTTGTCTCTATTTTGTTGGGAATTTTTAAAATTAGGTTTGTAAGAAATTTGTGGGAAAATATCGACAAAAATGTTTTGTTGCAAAGTCGTAATAATGGTTGTCGGTATAACGTCGGAAAATAGTTTCGTAGGGGGTTTTTTCCTACAAATTCTTTTTTGAAGGAAATTTGTCACTAATGTGTATTTCTGACAAAGTTCCTACAAATTTCTTCGTCACAAAAAATTTTTTTTGGTAGCGAAGGTTTTAAATTTTGACCATATCATATAACCAAATAAATACATTACACCATCACTTTAAATAAGCCACACAACTTTTGAAGGTTATTTTTATGTATTGAACATGCAAATTTCACACGAATTAACATGTTGCAATGTGTGTGAGAATTCAACTAGTTATATATGAATTTGAATTGCGCAAGACGGGTTCTTATGCAAAAAACGATATCCCAATTTCTAACGCTATCTATCATCATATATAATATGCTAGGTTAAAAACTATGTATTCCGTATGTTAAATATATAAAATTTAAAATACTTTATTTTATATAACATATCATATATTTCTTAAAAATATTTTATAAAACGATAAAAAATATGACTTATAATGTAATCTGATTATTACTAAATTGAATAAAATTATTTTATTTATTAGAAGGAAGATGAGAAAAATTAATATTTATAAGAAAGTGTTAAATAAATATTTAACAGGAAAGAGAGACGAGAAGCCAATTTTAAGATGCTCTAAAACATGACACATGTCATTATAAACATTTAATTATTAAAAATAGATAGATATATAACGCTTGTATTTCTTAAAATGGATTAAAGTGTTGATAAAACGACTTTAATGCAATGTTTTCAGAACCGGACATGACGTCTTACTGGTTACCGGATTCAAGAATTGAATGATATAATAAATATATAAAAAAATCCAAAATATTTATAGAATTATAAACGCATTTAAACAAACATAATTAATTTTCAAACAAACATATTCATGTTAAAAAAGACAAGTTTTGATTTTTATTTTTTGGATTTTGGTTAAAAAACTTGAAATCCGGTTCGACCAATGAACCAGTTCCCGGTCCGACCGGTGAGCTGGCCGGTTCCTTTGAGGGCGGTTCAAATGTGATTTTTGGACCGGTCGACCCTCGGTTCCCAGTCCAACCGGTCCGGTCTGGTTCTGACATCATTGCTTAAATGTTAAATCGGAAAAGATTTAACGTTAAAATACTATTTTTTTCTCATTATCCCTCGAGGTCAAACTGATAATTCTTTATTTAATTTTCTATAGATATCATGGTATGCCCAAAAGTCTATCATTTTTTTCCCTCTAAAACACTTTCACATATACATCAGGAGATATACAAAATTCAAGATCAATATCAAAGATCTAAAAACAAGGAGAAGAGTTATGCTTCAACTTATTATATTATATAAAAAAATAAATTAATGTATATAAACAATAATAAATATACATATATGAAGTAGTTGAATAATAAAATATCCATTGTTTTAAGTTACATAAATCGTTTTAATTTACAGTGGTGTTATTAAGAAATATAATTTAGGAAAAATTAACAATTAAAATATATAAACAAATCAAATAAATCTTTCTATAATAAGGTTGAACAATTATATATATATTTTTTTCAATCCATGCAAATATTTAGCGTGACCAGCTACTCAGCTAGGCCGCGAGGGGTTTTGCCCCATGGACGATATTATCCCTTCTAAAACCCTCGTGTTCTAACTTATAAGGACTTTGCCTCTTACAACCATAAGATAATCTTATAAAACATGCATTTCACATCTTATAACTCAATAAATGTTTATTTTATTCCTAAGTAAATCCAACAATAGTAAAAGAGGGACACACAAGAAGTTGCCATTATTGTTTTTCATAACCGGACTCAACGTTAAATCGGACTAGTCGGACCGGATTAAAAAACCGGATTACATAATAAATATATAAAAAATTCCAAAAAATATCTAGAATTATAAACACATTTAAATATGATAATGTTAAATATATATATATATAGGGAATACATAATTTGAAAACCACTTCTTAGTGCGAAAACCGTGAAAACCATGTAAAAAAAACGTATTTTTTTTTGAAATTTTTTTTACAGGTTTGTAACACTATTGGGCACATTTTTATAAAAAAAAAATCAAAAAAACGCCGACCAAATATTTTTAAAAAAAATATTTTATGAAACCATGTAAAACATACGTAACAAAACGTAAAAAAATTTCGTCAGATCTGATGAAGAGTTACGTATGTTTTACATGGTTTTATAAAATATTTTTTTTAAAAATATTTGGTCGGCGCTTTTTTGATTTTTTTTATAAAAATGTGCCAAATAGTGTTACAAACCTGTAAAAAAAATTAAAAAAAAAAACATTTTTTTTACATGATTTTTACATGGTTTTCACGGTTTTCGCACTAAGAAGTGGTTTTCAAATTATCTATTCCCTATATATATATATATGTATAGGGTAATTTTAATGTTTAATTCTTTGAATTTTAATTAAAAAAACTGAAATTCGGTCCGACCAGTAAACTAATTCCCGGTCCGGTTTTCAAAACAATATTTGCCACTTAAAATCTCCCTAAATTTTATTTATCGCTTAATTAAAAAATCAAAATAACAAGGACAGGATACGACATAGCATTTATAACCTCGGCCCTCGCCTTGGCCTGGCCCCTACCCAGATAAATGTATAATGAAACCTTTAGTTCATAGTGACAAACCTAGAAAATCCTACTGCTAATAAATGATTCCAAATAATGCCACATGGCATTCCCTCATCTACTTTCTAATTTAATTTAAATGATCATTAAATAAAAAACATTCTTTTATATAAAATTATATTTAAGGAATGTTTAATTAAAAACTTTTTCTAATTAATTGTGTTAAATCCTATTAATATTACTTTTTTATAGAACAAAACCATGTATTTTGTTTATTTTAGATTGAAACAAAGTTTGTTATTTTTCAAATATTAATCCAATTAACAATTTATTACAAAAATCTAATTATTAATAACAACTTTTTTAATTTTTGAAATTCATAATATAAGAATAAACTCAATAAAAAATTTAATTTCAAATAAAACACAAATGCGACGTAAAAAAATGTTAAAGATTTAAATCATAATTATACTTTTATTTTATGTTGTTTTTATGTAATAAAATTCTTTTAATTATGTACTTAAATTTAATAAAACATCATAAAGTGACATAATTTTTATTTTTAAACCCGTGTAATACACGGGGTACTAACCTAGTTTTGTAATAGAAGTCATACTTTTTTATCAAACAATTGTCTTTTGTTAAATATTTTATTTTTAAGAGCAGTTCAAATTAAGTTGGGTCGGATCACCCAAAAATTATAAAATTAAATTAAACACATGTACATAATAAAAGTATGCTAAACTATCATATTGTTAATTATGATGATACGATAAATTAGTTTTCATTTTAACATGATTAGAAAAAGTACCATTAAATCAATAAATTCAAGATTTAACCAAGGTGAAAATCCAAGTTGTCTTTTGAAAAATTGTTTCATATTTCCTAAATATTGTAAATTATACTCAAATAAACCAAATGTTTTATCACATCTAATGTATATTTGATTATTTAGGTATTAGTTTATTAATTTTTGTTCTAAAATGGTTTTAAATTGAGCTCTATCAATAACATCAAAATTTAATGATGATCGGTTACAATCTCTTGAGAATCAGTTTAAAATCAGATTGTATATATAACACTTAAAAAACAGTTCATGAGGTCGATCGATCCTCGAAAATCCTAATTATGTTCGCCCCAGTTTGTCCATTTCTTGAAGGACCATTATCCATCAACATCTACTGTTCTGCCTCACCCATCATATGCAGTAAAACACCAATGTTTCATCGGAAATTGTATTAACAACCCACCTGCCAACTGGACCCCATTCACGGACCCATTTATTGCAGAGCTGCACCCACCCTAACCCTGACCCAAACCCAGCCCTACCCATGTTCGTTCAGGCCATGGGTCCACCCATGCTAACACACCATCATCATTTCATAAAACTACAACAGACCTCCACATGGATCCACCAGTTTTAACAAATACTACTAAAATCTTCATATGGGTTGGTTTGTTCATAACCAAGGGCAATATAGACATTTTACACTTTTCAATTTTAATCACTGTTTTGAGATATAACCTCACCAAATTTCAGAAACAGTTGGGCATCTGAGGTGCTAATGGATGAGCAGTTAACCAGGTGTGGAGTCTTGAGGTTCGCGTATTCGTCCATGTAGCTCGACACTTTTGAAGACGGGTGCACCATGATCAGGCCGTTGGGGTTGTGTTTTGGTGATGGGAGGATGGTCCCGAGGACCCGGACCACTTCATGCATTGTTGGTCTCTCGGATGGTTGTCGTTTTGTGCACAATAGCGCGAGTTGGAATATCTTTTTTACTTCGCCGAGGTCTTTACATGTTGCGGATATTTCGGGGTCGACTGTTTCCATAACCAAGTTGCTTGCTGTCTTTGACAAGATCTGATGTATAATGGATTCAGGTTTTTAAGATGATAAATTAAAATAACATGAGTAACAAGAACAGTTATCATTCTTGAAAATATAAAAAAAAGGTAGAAAAATGACTCTTCAACCAACAGGGTACAAACGAGCCAAGCCACTCGTGAGATAACTCCAAGAACAGCTTGCTAAAAGCTCGAATCAAGCCAAGCTACAAATTAGATGAGCATGAGCTTATATTGGAGCTTATCTAATAAGCAAGCCGGAGGATTCATAACTAGCTTAACTTGGCTCACGAGCCTCTTATTTATATATTTTTTATTTAATATATTAAATATGCATTTACATAATAATTATCTACCTATTGTAATATATCAAGGTTTCTATGAACACATGCCATGTTTCCTATAGCAGCTCAACTTTGATTTTTCGCCTCTTGATTAATACATCTCATATTATATATTAATATTGAGGCCCCATTTGCACTGCATGCATATAATGTATATGTGTGTGTGCCCTCAAGGGGCCAAAGTAAAATTGCTTTAATTTTAACGTTACTTTACTTTTTTTGTGCAAATAACGTTAAAAGTGTTGGGATGATTAACTTCAAACGAAAACTTTGAGCCGAGGACTCCTTCAGAGCAGCCTCTCTATCCCAACTGGGGTAAGGGTAAGGTTTGTGTCCATCCTTCCCTCTCAGACCATACTGAAAAGTGGGATATAGGGTAAGTTTTTTTGTTATATTATATATTAATATTAAATATTAAATATATTTTTTATACATTTTTAAGTTAAAATTTTTTAATACATTAAAAATATATTAATATTAAGCAACCTTTTTTTAAAAACCAAATTACTATAAAATATAAATTTTCAAAAGCAGTTTTTTAAAACGAAATGTCTAAAGAATCAAACTTTGAAAAAATATTGTTTAAAGAAAATAATATTATTATTTTATTATTTAAAGTATTAAATTATATGAAATTTTAATTATATTTTATGATAAAAATCATCTTATATTGTCTAAATTTTCATTGTGACTATTTATTATATATTTTTTTTCAACCTGTGTAATACACGGGGTACTAACCTAGTAACTATACATATATATATATATATAAAGTCATGATCAACTAATAAAATAATATATAATGTTATAAATAGAAATTAGATTATAAACATATAAGAATATTTACAAATGATTAAAAAAATAAAATATAAAACAAGCCAAATATAGTTTGAGTTAGAACTACTCAAAAGCCAAACACAAGTTATTAAACTAAAACTCCAAACGAGACAAGTTAAAGCTTTCAAAATAAAGCTCTAAACTAGTGGAACTTGAGCACGCTCATATACACCCACCAAACACTACCTAGATATTCTTTTGGCCTACTTTTGAGTCCTTATTAGCTATATCTTATCGTCTTATTTGTTGGACCGGGCCGGGTTTTCAAACATTAAACTAACTACAAAATATATGAATAGAAAGCTCAGGGAAACAAGACTGACCAGATGATGGAGGTTTGATTCATTATCAACAGCTTTCCTTCCTGTAAGCAGTTCAAGTAGAACAATCCCATAGCTATAGACATCAGATTTCTCAGTGAGCCGGGAAGTTCGTGCATATTCAGGATCAATATAACCGATTGTCCCCATTATATAAGTCGAAGTGAACGTTTTCGAGGTGCATAAACTCTTAGCAATCCCAAAATCGGTCAAATGTGCTTCAAAATCCTTATCAAGTAGAATGTTGGATGATTTCACATCTCTATGGATTATGCGCGGACTACAATCATGGTGAAGATATGCAAGCCCTTGGGCCGCCCCCAGTGCTATCTGGACACGAGTCTCCCAATCGAGCCTTTTCTTCTTTAACGGGCCTAAAAACAACACAATGTTCAAGAATACAAGTATCGGGCCTGAGAACTACTAAAAATGCATATTTCTTGATATGGGTCTGCTTGGGTTATGTTTTATCTCAACCAGGTCAAGTGGATTGAAGTGTTGAACGGGTAATCCGTGGATAGCCGCCCAAAAAAAGTTTTTTCAAAAGTCTAGATTATTGTTATAAGAATATAGTTGTTTTATTATTATATTTGTTGAATAGCATTACCTAGATTTTCTAGGATAAAATCACCATAACCTACATTCAGCATATTTTGAATGTCTCCTTGATTACAAAATATAGTCTTTATGATCACAATCTTATGCATTGTTTATCTATGAAAAGTTAAAAGAAGAGTGGTTTATAGACAACCAACCCAGCCCGGATTAAATAACCCGTTTAGACTCGCCCCAAACCTGTCTAACCTACCCATCTTGCAACCTTGAAAAATCATGAATTAGCAATATACTCACCATGAAGGAGATCCCAAAGACTACCATTTTCCATGTAGTCATAAAACAACAAGTTCCCAGAAGGTGATAAAGAGTAGCCTTGTAAACTAACAAGATTTCGGTGTTTGATGCTCCCAACCGTTTCAAGCTCGGTTTCGAACTCCTTCAAATACTGAGGATAATGAGTATAAAGTTTCTTGATAGCCACAGGCCGACAGTTTTTGAGCACACACTTGTAAACCGTGCTAGATGCCCCATATCCAATCATATACTTCTCACTCAAGTTCTCGGTCATCCTCATAATATCATCATACACATGAAGGGCCATGTTCATGTGAAGTATCACAAGCTTTGGTGACGAGTAATGAACGGGCTTGTCATACGACCCGTCCTTGAAAGGTTTTGAATTGTGGGGCCGGCATACTGCCACAAGGATCATAAGGAGTAAAACCAAGGCACCAAGCGCGATTCCCAGTATAACTGCTTTAGATATCGTCACTACATATAGATAACATGTTTTGTTTTAGCATTTTTATCATAAAATTATCAAACGGAAAATAAGTTATAGCGGTCGTTAAGAACCTCGCTCAGTGGAACGAGAAGCATGACATGAACTCAGAGAACTGCTGCAAAGCCCGGGATTGGCAAGAAAACTGCATGGTGGTTTGTTATTTTTGTAATTCGGGTCTTAAGACGTTGAAAAGTTATAAAGTGTTAGTATCATACCTATCAGGTGAAAATTTAGAAAAATTATTGCCAGTAGGAATATCCCCAGCCAGATTGTTATATGATACATTTCTGCATAAATGGAAAATGATCAGTCCAAAGCCTGTTAGTAAAAATCATATTTATGCAAACGACACAAACCTAACACAAAGTTCACAGGTTTGGCTTTGTCTAAACGTGTATGGGCCAGTTTCAAGTCAAACCCAAAAACCGTTTAGCTAAACGGGTATTGTTCAAGTTGACGTATGATTCTTATGATAAATTAAAAAAAAGTCGCAACTTAAACCGATAGAATGGGTATTTTATACAAAAAAAAGTGAAAGATAAACGAGAAATGAACATCACACCTTTGTTTCATATAATAGATTTTTTAGAGCATTAACTTGAAAAAAAAGCAACAAATTCGGGTTAAAAAGTAATAAATTTTCTAGAGCATTGATGCGCGTGTTGTGTGTGGGCTCATATGTCAACTTGTGACCATGACCCGTTTAACACCCCAAAATAGTATGTCGATGAAACTTACAGAAATGAAAGACTAAGGCAATTCACCAACGAAGTCAAACCTCCCGTAAAGTTATTACTTTCTAAGTTTCTGCAAAACAATAATCAAAGAAGCATGTCACTAGGCAGCAGTTTTACCAGATTCTAAAACATAACTAGTGTGGGAACATACAGCGTGAACAAATTTTGAAGTTGACCAAGCTCCTGGGGCAATACACCAGAGAGATGATTGTAAGAAAGATCTCTGCAAAAAAAAAAAGGGAAAAAAAAAAACAAAGCTTTTAAACCTGATGGAAGCTTATAAATGGGAATTATGATCACTTACATGTCCATGACACTTCTTAAGTTTCCAAACTCAGCAGGTATGTACCCGGTGAACTCATTCCGGCTCAGATTCCTATTGTTTTTACAACAAAAAAGAAACATGTGATTAAGTGATAATGATGGCATGCTTACATATATTTAAGAAAACAAACTCACAGTTTCAAAAGATGTTCCAAATCACCAAGTGGAGAAGGAATCTGGCCACTTATTTTGTTGTTTGAAAGGTCCCTGTGCAGATAAAACAAACAAACAACTATAACTTCCAATAGTTCAATCAGGGTAGAGTCATCAACGGTTCAGATTCACTTACAATGTATCCAAGTTACCAATCCGAGACAACTCAATTGGAATGGGACCCGCTAGGTTGTTTGATGAAAGATTCCTACCCAAATCAGAAAAGATTGAATCCCATGAAGAAACACATAAACTTCATAAGCATGATGTTGAGCTTTATCAACCAAATCAAGAATTGGGTGCTTACAAGTATGTCATGCTTTCGAGCCTCTGAAATTCAGTAGGGATGGTGCCCTTCAATTTGTTCCCATGCACGTTGCTGCAACATCAAAATATTTATTACCAATCGTAGATAAACATTCGGGTAAACATGTAAACTTTAAAAAAAGTTCAAAACTCACAGGCTGTTGAGATTAGTGCAAGAGCTAAGATTTTCAGGTATGCAACCTTCGAGTTTATTTCCCGCAACATTACTACAATCAAACAGAGTTGTTAAGTGAACGAAGAAAAAAACAAACTTGATTACGGAAATAAGTGAAATTTGCAAAATTTACAGGTCAAATAAATCGGTAAGCTTTCCGAGTTCTGGTGGAATATGACCAGTAAGCTGATTATCATTTAGTTCCCTGTTAAAACAAACAAAATGTGCATCTTAAAGCATCATTTATTAGTTGACATATTAAAACATAAGCATTTCATACAAGTAATGGAGCTTTGACATATTCCCGAGCTCTGGAGGAATGGATCCCGTCAACTTGTTACTATGGAGATACCTTCAACAAAACCGTATAAGAGTTTCAAGAAGTTGATACACAAATGATCACTAGGGAGTCTTTGGATCTTTTTCCTTGAAATTGATTATCATATTACAGCTATTTGAAGTCACAATAACATGTTTCGGTTATTGATCAGAGATTATCGAATTGCCAAACACTCAAACATCTTTTACTAGTACAACTTCAGACAGCAATAGCACATTCAAACACTTTCTAAAGAAACTGATTATCTGATATATAATCACTTCCAAAATTCACATCCAAACATCTCCCTTATAATAACACAAGGACAACACATAAACAAACAAAATGCGTTCTTACAATTTCTCAGTGTAAGTCAAGTTTCCGATGATAGGAGGAATCGACCCGCTTAAGTTATTGCAACTCAAGTCCCTGCAATACCAACTTTCTTAAGAAAACATATAAAATTTTAGTTGTGAATGCCAAAAACAGTATAGAATCGCTTACAAAACCGCAAGTGCCTGCATGAGTCCAATCACAGACGGGATCTCCCCTGATAACTGATTTCCTTGTAGTGATCTAAGTATATCAAAATTCAAAAGATTGTTGTATATCATTAGGTAAATGGTTTATAATTATTTGAAAAGTAGTTAAACCAATGGACTCACAATGTGGCTACTTGCAGGAATCCGATATTGAATGGTATCTCTCCAGTCAATTGGTTGTATGACAAGTCCCTAACATAATTAAGACAACTTTAATCAAATCAAAAACAAACCATGCTCGATATTTTTATAAATCCAATCGTCTCGAGTTGGGTACGTACAAAACCTGGAAGCCAGTGCAATTGCCAATATTTGCAGGAATTGTGCCACTTATACTATTGTTTCTCACATCACTATAAAAAAACATGAATAAGCAAATACTTCATAGAATAGTAAACAGATACCATGAAAAAATATATGTAGACAAAAGACTTACAAATACCACAGGCCCGTCAACTGACAGATGTCGGGCGAGAGCTCTCCTACCAAATTGTTGCTCCTTAATCCTCTGATACATGGTCATATATTTTCCCAGTCAAAATGCATATATAGTTGACATTCAACAATATATAATAGGATCTAGCTTTAGAAAATAGAAACTTACAGATACTGTAACACTTCATTCCAGTATATAAGCCTAGGAATTTCCCCATTTAGCTGATTTTGTGCCAAGTCCCTGGGATAATCATCATTTTGATGAATTAATTTATGAATTTTAGTAATTTTTTATATAAAAAAGAAAGGTATGATGCTTACAAGATCTTCAAATTAGGAATCTGTGATAAGGTCGACGGGATAGGACCGATTAATTGGTTGCTTTTCAAGATTCTGCAGTACAAATGGGAATGATTCCATTGAATGTGACTGATGCTTAAACACTTGAATATCAAAGTTACAAATGAGTACAAACTGGAGGTTAAACTTACAAGAGCTCAAGCTGTTTCAGCTTTGATATCGAAAATGGAATGTCTCCAGATAACATATTAAATGACAAATCCCTAGTAACACAACTTAATCATAATCTAACCAATAAATTGTGTTAGGTTATAAAATAATTGAGTTATTTAGATGGTGACTTACAAGTTTTGAAGGCTACTACAATCACCAATCTCATCTGGGATTTGACCAGATAATCTATTTCCACGTAGATCACTGTTTAACCATGGTTAAAAACAGATTAAAAACTTAATTTTTTTCCAAACAAGAAGACGATTTCATTCAACATACAGTAACATGATCATAATGGGTTGAAGGTGAAGAAATTGTACATGGAGAGTAAACCTTTGAGCTCTCCAATACTTGGTGACAGTTCACCATCAAGATTTAAACCTGAAAGATTACTAAAATATGGTTCCCAAAAAGTCAACATTTTGACTGAAAAAGTCAAATCTTTTCATGATTACTTGATTTTGGAAAGTAATAATAATAACACACTCACAGTGCAACAACATTGAAGGTGACATTATCACAAGAAACACCTCTCCACATACAGTACTCTGAAGAAGGTGAATCAGTCCAGTCATAGAGCACATTGTTCACATCTCTAAAAGATTTCTTTATCTCCAACAATATCTCTCCTGTGCCATTAAAAAAAAGATCAAATATTAATTAAAATATACCCTCAAAGCACATGTCTTTACGAGAGTTATTTTAGAATTTTTTAAGAAATAACACACTCATAAATCAGAATTAATTAACCAAAAATAAACATCAAACAAACTCATGTCATTTATAAATGCAATATAATATTGGGATTCTAGTTTCTTGCAAATCCTAATTTATAAATGGAAATACTTTCAAATTATGAAATCCTTTTTCCCATTAAAAAAAATGAACACACTCACCATCATCAGAGTTCACCAACAGCAAGAAGCTTGAAGAAACCAGAAGAAACAAAACAAACTTCATCATTCTCAAAGCCTGAATCTTTCCTCTTAACAACTCCATTAAAACTCACCACCATCAACCACCGTCCTCCGCCGTGTACGGCCTCACCTCTGCAAATCTCCAGCGAGATTCATCAAAATCTTTCAAGATTCATTAGCAGGGGAGCATGTTCTTGACATCTAGCATCTATGCATTATTATGGAGAAGATAAAGTCAAGAAAATTGAAATAGTACCATAATAGTAGTGACAAGGATATAGGTGAGCAGAAACTATGCTATAAAACCCTGCTGCACAATTTACAGCTATTGTTTTCCCCTCTTCTTGTTAACTTTTACACCTATTTCTCTCTCTATGCTGACAGTCTTTTCGGTATGAAAAAACACCCATTTCTTGCTATCAAATTTTGCATATTTTTTCTTAAATTAAAACTACTATCATTTTAAGAATAAAGATTCATGTGAGTCAATATGCAACTTTTTTTAAAAAAATTTATAAAATACATTATTTGGGCTAAAGATTTGCCATATATATATATATATACAAGGGTAGAAAGAAAGATGATGACATATATACAATTAAGTCCTATCTTTGGTCGCTATCAAGTTTTGGTTTTTATGAGATGTTGCAGAAGGAGAGAGAGACCTCTGCTTTTTTACAGGCTCATCACTCACTTGTGGGTTGGGGGTAGGATGGGGTGGGGGTGGGGTGGGGTTGGGGTTGGGGTTGGGGTTGGGGGTAAAGGTAAATAAGGGTTTTGTTTGGGTTTGATAATGACTATGCCTGCGAGAGAAGATGGATGTGAGTAAATGAGTGATTAAAGAGAAGCAGGGCAGTGGCTGCAGGCAGGAGGGACAGTGAACACTTTATTCGGAGAAGTAGAAAACATCCATTTAACCTACAAACATTTTATACCTCTTTAAATCCATTAATAAAGATGCCCCTAATTGAAACTAGTGATACTTTTTTTTTTTGAACGATAGTTTAAGTGTCTCATTTTATTATTTTCAGTTATCCTGATGATTGATAACTAATATCGATTTTTCGATCTTTGACTTTGAGACATGTGTGCGTTCAGATGTGCGGGAACCGGATGGAATCCGTAAACCTCGCCCTCATTAGGTTCGAACCCGAGATTAAAGTCATGATTTGTTCCTTCACCTAAATATCCATTAAATTGCACTCAATAAGGTTCGAACCCAAGACCTGGAAGGAGACAATTCTCTGAAAGAATCTAGTGATGCTTCTTTTCATTTTTTTTCTAAATATTTTAAATTTGAGTCTTTTATATGTTACCTTATGAATGAGAGAACTTTTTAGTATAAGTTTCCTGAATGATAAGGTCAAAGCACATAATTTATTGATTAAAAAAATTGAATCATGTGATTTGAAACCTATCAAAGGTGAAGAGCAACTCTTTTGTTAAAGTATACAAATTTACAAGCCAGTTAATCGGCATTATCAGTGACCAAACCAGTTATTAGTTGGCATTTCTCAAACCGGTTCGATTGATAACTAGTTAATAAGGCTAGAAAACTCAAGTCAAGTGGTTTTACTGGTTAGTATATTAACCAAACTCGTTAGCTGCGTTAACTGGTTCAAAAACTATTTTTTAAGTTTTTAAGTATTAAGCTCAATAAGAAATATAAATTCAATAAAGATTTTTTATATTTATACCTATATACAAAAGAAAGATTTATGAACAGCAATACTAATTTAATAATGATAATAATATAATAATATTAATTATATTGAAATATATTACTAATATTATAATAATAAAAGTATCATAAAATATTATTATAATAAAATATTAATATAATATAATATAATAATATTAAAATAATTTTATAATAATAATAATATATTTTAATAGTATTATATTAATATATTAATATAATACTATTAAAATATATTATTATTATTATAATAAAATTATTTTAATATAATATAATAATAATAAAATAAATTACAAATATAGTATAATAATATTAATATAGTATTAATAATAATATAATAAAAATAATGTTATTATAAAAATATAACAATAATAACAACAACAACAACAACAATACAATAACATTATTATAATCTAATTTTTAATCGTATACGTTTAAGTTCATACCTCTTAAAGATTTTACGACTAAGTGTGTCTTAATTCTGTTTTGGCATTACGCTTTTTTATATTGTGAGTCTAATAATATTATAATCGCACTTATGCTTTGGTTCATGTTACTTGAGAATGACGATTGATTTTGCAATAAAGTTTGATTTACTATTTTAGAACAGATTGACAGCTGTTGTAACCATTTTATTTTTGTGTTTTGATATTAATGATGAAAGCATCACCGTTATGATTGAATAGTTATATTAACATAACGATATAACTAGACCTTTTTTTTTGCATATTATGTAATGCAAGTTTTAGACAATTTTTATTTTAGACTATTATTTTTAAAATGTTTTGTGGTAAAATTTTCCGGTACAATGACATGTTTATGTTATCTGAGTTTTGATTTTTGAAACTATGTTAAATAAAGGGTCTCGCCCAACGCGCGGACGGCAACCCTAGTTTCTATTTATTTTAAAGTGCATGTACCTATTTTACAAACTTATTAAAGCAAACACAAAAAATAAATTTAATAAAGTTCTTTTGATTTTTAATATAAAAAACAATTTTATTCTAGAAAAATAAAAAAAGACATCGTCAATTCGTTGCGATGGAACAACTATCGTCAACTCGTTGTCGAAAGTGTATTTAGTTTTTTTGGCTTCTAATATTATTATTACATATTCGTTCATCATCTATACATTGTTCACCCTTTGAGAGTCCTCTTGTTTTTGCACATGTTTCATTACATCCAAGTGCATTTTCAAGACCGTTGGAGTTAGCCTCGTCATTCAGATCGATGATTTCTAATATATTGTAAAAGTTTTGACGCTAGCAAATTACGAGTCATGATGATTAGACTAGAAATTAGGAATTCTTTTTATCCACAAAGGCAAGAAGCCAAAATTTAAAAAAACTATCTTCTTTTATAGTTTCAATCCAATTTTTTTCTATGTACGCTACTTTGAGTCTGCTTAATATTATTATTTCTCAAAATCCTACTATTAATAATTGATTTCATAAAATGTAACATGTTAGTCTCTTAAGGATTCATCTCATTTTTTATTCACCTTCCTTAAATAAATGTAAATCAAAATTTAACTTAGTTTTATTTATAAAATCATCAACAAAATATAATGAATTTATAATTTAAAAATTTTATAATTAATTTATAATATAGTAAATCTTAGTAATATTAACTTTTTTAGAAAAATATATAATTATATATTATGTATTATATTTTATATCAAATTATAATAAAGTTTGCTCTTTATAAAATATTAGTTGTATTTACAACTGACTACAAATTTATCAATTAATAACAACTTACTTGAATTTTAAAATTTATTATGTAAGCTTAAAATACATTAACAAAATTCTTAATGTCAAATAAAAAAAATGTGATATACAAATAAGCGTTTAGAGATTTATAAAATGCAATTATACTTTTATTCTATACTGTGTTATATAATAAAATACTTTCAATTATATAAATTCAAGAAAACATTATAAAATTGCATAATTTTTATTTATAAACATGTATAATACTTTGTAAATAAATTATTCCTACTCTAAGGCTCTAAGCTACTTGATGTTGCATAACTTGATTGGTATATGTTTGATGTATTAATGATCATCAGCTCAAATGGTTGAGGGAATGTACCTTGTGGCTTTAATATTAGGGAGGTCACAGGTTTAAGTACTGACATGGACAAAATAGGGTTCATAGAGGCTAGGGGTTTTACGGATTTATCTGGTTCCTCGCTTATCTGGTGGGTGGAGGGGTGATGATTGGACATGTCCTTGAATGTGTGCCTGTTTGGGCTAAATAGTCGCTCGGCCTGAAGCCGTTTAAAAAAAATATAGGCTAAAGAGTTTTCTCTCGATTATGATGTATTTCCTCCTATTAGGTATGGATATACTCGGATGGGTCAATGATCCGTCAGTGATCCAAACTGACTTTCAAAAAAATAAAATAAAATAAGAATATGTGATGTAAAATCATACTTTTGTAAATAATAATTAAACATATTTTGAAAAATGAATGTTTAAAACAATTTTTTTGTATATGTATCAACATGAAAATAATTGAAGCAGAACTCAATTTCATGGTCACCCAAAAAAAAAGGCAGGCAACTCTTACAAATTTCTCAAAATTTTAACATTTTTTATATAAATTTTATCATTCAACTCATTTTCATTTATTTTCTACACGTTAAATAATTGGTGAAATACGAAAGTATATAAGATATAATAAATTCTCGATAAGATATTGTTTAAATTTCAACTAACGTTGTTATATAACTTTCATTATTTGACTCATATTCACTCATTTTTCACACATCAAATAAAAGGTGGTCGACGGGAGCTGTTGCAATTATGAACCGGAAGACGACTGTAGGATAGCCAGACGACGGCGATAGAATAGGGGAGTGGGGGAGGCGACAGGGGAGACGACCACACTCCTTTTTTTTTTTTTTCATTCAGTCTTGATTTCATATATAAACAAGGGATAACTCTACAAAAATGTAACTAAGTTTTCTAACTGTCTGTCTGTCTCAATTAAGTCACTGTAACTTTTTTCTGTCTCAATTAGGTCATTCAACTTAGTATGAGTGTTCTAATCTTATATAAATAACCTGAATAACAGGTTATTGCTAATTTCTACATATTTAACTTATTTAATATGTTAAGCGGTGATATAATCATTTTATAAAACAAATAATAAATTAAAAATTATTTAAAATCATCCACATTTACGCAATATATTTGAAAAAAATTAGTTTTTCAAACAATGTGTGTCAATATTTAACGTTTAAAACTTAATTTTTTTCAAATATCATGCGTAAATATGGATGATTTTAAATATTTTTTTATTTATTATTTAATTTATAAAATGATTATATCACCACTTAACATATTAAATAAATTAAATATGTATAAAATTAGCAATAACCTGCTATTCAGATCATTTATATTGGATTAGAACACTCATTAAGCAATGACGAAGCTTTATAGGGGGGACCACCCCCTCTTTTTCCGTTCGAAGTGTTAATTTTTCGGCCGAAATGTTATTTTTAGTTAAAAATAGTGGTTTCGTCCCCTCACTTCAAAAAATTAACATGTATTCCGGATTTCAAAAATTCTCGCCCCCTCTTACTCCACCCAAGCTCCGTCACTACCATTAAGTATCAAATTAGAGACCCAAAGTTATTAGTTTTTTTTTTTAACGGCTACAGGCTGAACGACTGATTTAAGCCCAAATGGGCACACATCCAAGGGTAGGCCCAATCGTCACCCCTTCACCAACCAGATAAGCGGAAACCGGATAAATCCGTAAACCCTCTCTCCTGCTCAGGTTTGAACCCCTGACCTCAATGAGGTACAGCTCATCCTCTTCATTTCAATACCGCTATACTAGAAGCCCTTTCGTCCCAAAGTTATTAGTTAAAGATGTCACTTTGTAGCTGCTGCCGCCACTTAACCCATATGTTATTTGTTTAGTTTTCGTCACACGTGAATTTTGTTTCATTCCAAGTTCTAAGAATATCACAAGGTAATTTTTGCTTCTTCTTTTTTCAATTAAATTTTGATTTCTTTTAGGAGTGTAAACGAACTAAGGCAGCTCGTGAAATACTCGGGATCGGATCGTTAAAAAGCTCGAACGAGCCGAGCCCAAAAATGTGGCTCGTTTAGTTATCGAGCCCGAGCTCGAGCTTTACATATCGAGCTCGAGCCGGCTCGCGAGCCTCAAGCTTTTTCTTTATATAATTTTTATTTATTATATTAAGTATTTATTTATAAAATTAATTATTTTTATATGTAAAATTATGATAAATATATTTAAATAAAATATATTATGTTAAATTTGGAAAATATAATTATAAATCTAATTAAATTAGTAATTAAAGTAAATAAATTAAATAATTAAAATCTAAACGAGCCGAGCCGAGCCAAGTCGAGCTCGAGCCTAAAAATTTGTTAACTAGCCGAGCTCGAGGCTCGTAAATAAAACCCTTAATGAGCCGAGCTCGAGCCCTATTTAGTCTAAACGAGTTGAGCTCAAGCCTTAATGAGCTCGGGATCGGCTCGGCTCGTTTACACCCCTAATTTCTTTACAACAATTTAGTATATATCATTGTAATTTTTGTTTAGTTGTAAAGAAATTTTCTTTACAACAATTTACTATATATCATTATAATCTTTGTTTAGTTATTACTTTTACTATATAGAATTATAATTAATATTTCATAGTCTCATTATTTGTAAATTTTGATTGAATTGGTTTTGTTTTAGTATGAATTGTGATTTGGTTTGGTTTATTTTCAGAAATTATGCACGGGAAAAACTTTTATCAGGGGTTAAACAACTTTTTCTAAGTAATTTAGAATTAAAAATTTTTAGATAAATAATAGGATATGATTCAAGGGACTGATATTCAGGGTCGGTACTAATAATTGACGTGTTCAGGATGGGCCAGAAAAAGATGTCCTCTAGAGAATTCAAATATTGAAGTGCAAGTGTTCAAAAAAACAAAAAATACGTTTAATACCAAAACCGAAATGTATTCGTCACTAAGAAAATCGAACCGAATTCTGAATTAGTTTTCGTTTTGGTTCTAGCTGTATCCAAATTTCGAATTTGGTTTTCGGTTCGGTACCTAACCGTATCCGAATTTTGGTTTTCAGTTCCAATTTTTTTTATAAATTTGGTATATTTGGTTAACAGATTAAACCGAATTCAAATTAAATTTATTATAATATTAGTAATATATAAGATTGAATTTGGTTTATTCGGTTGAATTCGACTTATTTAGATCAATTTATTCGGGTTTTATCGGTTTAATTGGTTTTAATCATTTATTCGATTGAATTCGGTTTATTTGGATCGTTTTATTCGAATTTTAAGCGGTTTATTTGGCTTTCAATTTGATTATTTGGTTTTAACCGTAACAGAACGGAACCACTTCTCGAATTTAGCTCGGTTTTTTGATATGGAAAATTTTTTTGAAAACCAATTAAACCAGACCGAATAAACCGTTAACATAACCAATGAACATATTTAGTTTAAAGGGCATGAAAGTAAATTCCGATACTTTAAAAAAATGATTTTTATACCCCTTAGACCATGTGTTTATAAATGCTTCCTTTTAGTTCTTTTCACCTTATTAGTTCTCATTTGAATGATTATCTATATATACATATATAAAAAATGGGTCTGAAACGAAGGTTGAATTTGTCCCTACCTCGGGCTGCCTATGTTGATATTTATAAGAAACTCAACTATCATTTAGGGAATATATGTTAGAGACATATTTGTAGTTTTGTTAATGGTCGATTGTTTGGGCGCGTTCGTTTATGAAAGAAAGTTCATATATATTAGTCAAACATCATATATATATATATATGCAGAAAAGATGTTGTATATTTTAGTGTAAGTGGTTGTAAAGTAATATTAAAAAGTTGGACATGCGGATTGCACACTTGTTTAATATTTCCTAGCTCCTGACAAGACACGAGGGTCAAGAGATAGAAATATTGATTTCGGATAGTGATTTCATACACGATCCGATAGATTTCCAAGTTCAATTACCGAATTTCTCCAACACACCCAATATTATGTAAAATTCTACTACTATTTTACTTTATAAATGTTACGCAAACATGGTTAAATACGTTGTCACATGGTTTTGAACAACATGTTCATCGTGGAATATATTCAATTTGTATATGCAAAACACAACATCATCGAAAACCAGTGCCATCTTCACTACGTCGATTTTTTTTTATGGCCAGGGAACCCGTTTGCGTGGTAAATCCTGGGCCCCCAACACCCGACTAAGCGGGGGAACGGGTAAACCGCGGGCTCAAGCACCCGGGCGGTGACCTTGAGAAGAAAATGTCACTCCCATGACTAAAACTTATGACCTAAAGGTTGATGCCCAACACCCTTAACACTACGTCAATTTAAAGGCAATGGCCTAGGGCCCCTAAATTTTTGGGGCCACAATTGTTCCGGTTGTCATCTAAGTTATTTATTTTGTCGTTTTGAATCTAGAAAATTAGATAGTCCACTTATATTCTTAAAAATAAAAGTTTTTTTAAGGTTATCTCTTTCAAATAATTATACCTTCTATGTTTTTGTTGCATCTTTACTTGACGTAATAATAAATCTTTTATTAATTGTACAATTGAAAGATGGCAAACTTTCTAGTTGCAAATAGGGTAATCAAGTTGCTTAACAAAGTGGAGAGTAATATCATTAAGTATTATAGTTTCTAGTGTTCTTTGTTTATAATTATTATTGGTTAACTACAATTATAAGTAAACTTATGTATATAGAGACAAATTAACATATTTTTTTATGTTTTTTAGAACTTACAAGATATAATATTTTGTCGTAAGGAAAAAGTTATTCCCGAAAAGGATTGATTTTTATATCTGTGTAAGGCTTCCGAAAAGCTTTAGTCGATCATGTCGAAAACTAGATACAAATAAAGTGAAAAGCTATTTACATATTTTGATTTGGAGCTACTAAAATTCGAAAATTAGATTAGCATGTAAATGATTGAAAAATAGATAGACATGGTAAATCCAAGATTGGCCGTGAAGTTATATGGAAATGGGCGGCAAATAATTAAATTTTGCGTTGGGAAGTTTAGCTCATTTAAAAAGCAACAAAATTATTTTTTAATTTTTTCTTTCTTGTAACATATATTTTGTTTTTTTTTCTTTTGATTATTTACCATGCTTTTATTTATTAAATAACAAAATTTATTTTTTTTTCATTTCAAATAATGATTTTAATTTTTTTTCTGTTAACTATACAAAAGAGTTTATTTTAAATTTCATACTTTATAATTGTGATTTACATAATTATATGTTTATTTTTTTTTCATTTCAAATAATGATTTTAATTTTTTTTCTGTTAACTATACAAAAGAGTTTATTTTAAATTTCATACTTTATAATTGTGATTTACATAATTATATGTATATTTATAACATAATTAATTTTTTTGTTAAAATATTATACTAACTATTTGTTACTCATATACACTACAAATACTAAACACGTTATTATTGGCATGATTTCAACCAGCAACTAACTTACAATATGTAAATTCATTTGATTAGTTTATATTATGTTAATTCGGGTAGGATTGAAAACTTTGACACGAATAAATATATAGGTCAGGTTTGGGTTTCAAAATTCAACCTGTAAACTCACAACATGTTAACACGTCAACCTGACACGTTTGACACCCCTGTATAGGAATAGAATAAACGGGATGAGGCTAAATTAGATAGAAAGGCCACAAAAGTTTATTTCTTTAGTAAACACAAACAAATTATGAACAGTGATTTATCAATTATGCATTGAAGGTAGGTACAAGCACGTTTTTTGTTTTTCATTTATTTATTTATATTTTATATTTTTGTGCCTTTTTTTATTCAAACAAGGTTTTCTTTGTTTATGTTAAATCAGGAAAACTAAGTGATCGTTTGTTTAGATCTAAATCATTAAGTGCTGAATGGTTATGAGGGTCTGAATCATTAAGTGCTGAATTGGTTAAGACTGTTTGGTTACGTATCTGAATGAAAATAAAAAAAAACTTTTTTTTCTTAAAAGCCCTAACGTTCGCACAATCGCACCCCAACCCCCACCCGTTTGCACCCAGCCGGTTTCCGCCCAGCCCCCACCTGTCGCCGCCCCTGAACCGGAGGCTCCTCTTCATCGTGAACCATCGAACGACCTAGAACCGTGAACCATCGCATGCAGCCGTCGGACTTGTTGTTTATTAAACAAAAACAAATTATGAAAAGTAATTTATCAATTATGCATTGAAGGTAGGCACAAGCACGCTTTTTGTTATTTATTTATTTATTTTTTTTTTCTGTGCTTTTTTTTTTGTCAAACAAGGTTTTCGTTGTTTATGTTAAATCAGGGAAGCTAAATCAAACTGACAAGGTGGTTGCTTGATGTTACCTCAAGGTTTTTAATATTTTTTTTAATGAATATATATATATATATATATATATATAAAAGGGAGGGTTTAAATAAAAACTCATTACTTTGGAGAAAACTAAGAAAACTCGTATTAAATTTTTTTTTCATGATATTTATCTTAGAAATGGTATAAACAAAGAAATTTTTTTAATAAAAATATGTAGATTACGAAGTTACGTATATGTAACAAAAAAAGTTACAAGTAATCAATGAGTTACACATATGTAATAACATGAGTTATATATATTTTTTTTCTTTTTGTTAACAGATCTAACCTTATAATAAACAAAATGTAAAATAAAAAACGAAAAACGAAATTGATTGTTAACAATTGTGATTAGTTTTCTAAGTTTTATTTAAAATGAAGGTTTTCTATGGAACCCTCCCATATATATAGGGGATGTTCAATTGAGAACCAATGTTAGTTAAGAATTAAAAGAACCATTTCTAGCCACAAGTTGAAGAGTATAAAGGTAACTTCTCTTATTTTCAATGGATATTACTTTTATACCTTTTAAAACTTGTGGCTATAAATGTGGTTCTTTTAGTCTTTACAATGTGTTAATTCTTATTAGAATAAGTCCCTATATATATATATATATATATATATATATATATACTAGATTAGTATCCCGTGTATTACACGGGTTGAATAAAAATTAATAAGTATTCAATAATATAAATTTAACAATTGTAAATGATTTTTTGAACATTACATAGAAAATAAAATAATAATATTGTATTTTAAAAAATTTCTTTTTAAAGGTTTGGTTTTTAAACATTTCATTTTATAAAAGTTGTTTTTAAAAAGTGTCATTTTTTACAACATTATAGGATGTTATCTATCATTACATAAGTTGATAAAGAAAAAAAATAAATAGTTAATAATAATGACTTATAAATTATAAAAAGATTTTATGAGTTATAAATTTTTGGAAAAGTTTCATATTTTATAATAACTTTATTTTGTAAAATTGTGTTTTTTGATATTAAAATATTTTTTATTATACTAAGAAATATTTTTTAAGTGTAATATATATATATATATATATATAAATATAATTAATATATAATACTATTAAGCGATATATTTTTTTTAATATTAAGAACTTTTTTTAATTAAAAAAAGGTACAAAGAATATATAATTATATAATTAGTATTTATTAAAGTTGTGTATTTATTATGAGAGAGAAGCGGGAAAAATAGTGTGAGGATACTCTAGAATTGTAACAAGTGTCCCCACAACTATTTTGATTTATTAAGTATAATAGATATGCTAAAGAAAATCGTGAAAGGCAATATTATTTCCATCTTTTTTCATCCCTCTTTACTTACCAAAGCAGGTTCGAGTGTTCGACACCTACAAGCGTTGTTGATTTTATTATTTCTATCTTTTTTCATCCCTTTTTCCTAGTTTATTTCACGAACTATCTTCTACGCCTTTGTCATTATTTTTAGAAGATAGTTCGTTTCAAACGTAATTTAGTGTTAGACGACGGTATGATTATATATCCACCGCAACACCGCGTGCATGTTTAGTTTTTTTTTTGAACGGTGAAGGTCTCAATCGTGTGAACCTACTGTTTCCAGGCCATGTTACAAAGGTCTCGTTACCTGGACCTCCCATGAGCCATCACAACCACCCCAGGAGGAAACCCCACTAGGAAAACCCCCTGACTCCCTCAGACCCCTATTTTGTTGCGGGAGGGTTTTGAACCCAAGACCTTATATTAGAAAGAATCCTGAGGTATTATTGAGGTAATGTCTCATTCGTGCATGTTTAGTCGGTTAGTTAGTTGGTTTATAAACATTAAAAAAGAGGAAACGGGAGAAATAGTGGACCCTGCGATCACGTGCGTGGCGTGTCTATGCCCCTACCAACCAACGGCAATATTTCCCTGTCACATGGCCATATAATTGCCATATTTAAGGTTTGAAAACAAAATTATCCTCGTTTCTCATGATATAAAAAAAATGATTATTTACATGTATTCTCTCGTTAAGAACATTTATTACATATTTATTTACACCTACCAATGAGGCATAGCCTCAATAGTACCATGAGATTCTTCCATATGGGAGGTCTTGGGTTCAAATCCCTCCCGTAGCGAAAAAAGGGTCTGAGGGGGGTAAGGGGGTTTTCCCAGTGGATTTCCTCCTGGGATGGTTATGCTGGCTCATGAGAGGTTCAAGTAAATAGACCTTTGTGACATGACCTGAAAACAACGGGCTCACACAATTGAGACCTTTGCCGTTCAAAAAAAAACATATTTACTTACACCTAAATTCAATTAAATATTTCTTTTTGATAGAAATAAATATGTAATTGACTAGTTTATTTAAAAGAGAAAAAATGTATTTTAAAAAAAAGGAGATACATAACTGACCTTTTTACTTATTTATATATGTAATAAATGGTATTAGAAAGGGTAAATATGTAAATGGCCTAAAAGAAAAATAAATGTTTTTATAGTCTTACTGAACTCGAGGTATTAAGATATCTATCAAATTTTAGGTTACCAACTTAATCTAAATATAATAATATACACTTTAGGACACGTAAAACGTATATTGATAGGGTCTGGATTCACTATAAAGATTTTTTTTTTTGTTTTAAAAAGTGTAAAAACCAATAAAAGTTTGACATGTGTAATGTTAAAAACATAAAAACAAAAAACAAAATTCAGTATAAAAAACAAAAATCCAATACAAAAATAAAAAAAAAAAATTAGTACAAAAAAATTGAAAATAAAAATATAGTATAAAAAACAAAAATACAGTACAGAAAACATAAAAATCAGTAAAAAAAAACACATAACAAAAAATCTAGCATAAAAAAATAAAAATTAAATTAATATATTATACATAAATTATCTTTCTTTTTTTTTTTATTACGTAACATATCAAACCCTTGTTTCTTACAAAAATCTCTTCTTTTAATCAATTCTTTATAATGATAAATAAAAAATATCTTGATTCAACTCATGATAAAAACATAAACCAGTTTTAAAATCCCCTTCTTTTACACAATACATCTAATAGCTTGTTGTGGATCTTCACAAACCAAATATAAAAACAAAGAATTTTTACCCGTGTAAAATGACAATATATTAGTAATAAGCTGCACTAAACTTTGTTTATATTAAGGCAATTATGCTATTACTGGTTTCATACTGTCCTTTTATTGTTTGTTTTTTTATAGGGTTGATGTATTTATAAAAATAATATATTATTACATATCATTATCCCTACCTTGCATAATAAATATAATATATAGTTTTGTGCATTTAAGAGTGAAAAGTATGCAAGATATAAATGGTCCCCTTAAAATAATACCAGCCCCATGCAACACAATGATGACATATGCATTTATACAGTTAGCTTGTACAAGCAAACAACCAAGTCACAAGAATGACCCCTCATAAATATATCCAATCATTACAAACTTTTATTTCATAAATATAAATTCTTTATCATTAACACCAATCTAACCTAATATAATCATAATATTAAATCCAGAGACCATCAGAGGTGAACCCCTGATCTCATACAAAGAGACTTTAACATACACACTAAGACCCAGATCTGATGATTAATGAAATTTTACTAAATATGTTTGTTCGTTTAGATATCAGATTAAACTACAAATACTTTGGTATTTAAATTCTTATTTAAGAAACAAAACATTATACAGCAGAATATTTTGGCCTAAAGTTTTTAATATTTTAGTCATTTAGAAGAAATTAATGCCAGGTATTGTCAACAATATCAATTTAATAAATTTAAAAATGTTTTATTAAATATAACAAGTAGATGATGCTTATCAGTGGAACATTTTTACCTGATAAGAACTCAAAGTGAACAACACTGTTTATTAAGCCCTAAAAAGATAGAATTGAAAGTTTGGAACAAGCAACACAAGAGTAAAATACATAATATTTAGAAGGTTGAGAGTGATTTTCTTAGTTGAATATGCGTTTTAAGCTTGGGAAAGCAGACCGTAATCTTTCCACACTTGTCGGGGTTACCTATTGCAATACCACACATAAAAAAACCGGATTAGCCGACCCGGGCTAAAAATCAATGGTTCAGTTTTTAGCTTTTAATTTTTGAAACCCGAAAATTGAAACCCGAAAACTACGGTTTGGTTTCAATCACACCTCGCATCCTCCGCGAACCTTGCCAAACCTGGAACCCATCCTAGTTCTTAAACTGAACCACACCAATGTGACAACAGCTAGAAGAATTAGGCCCAGATGGTCACAGAAAACTTAAGCAATTTTTTTTCAGGCCCAACCATTTCTCTGGATTTATAACCGAATACTAACCCATAACCAAACCCACAAGTAAAACTGACAAACAAAACCAATTTGTTTCAGTTCACTGATCAACCAAAATTTTGGTTTTAGATCAGTTTGAGCCCAAAACTGACTCAATAAACCCATTCAGCCCTAAAAATTACAGTAAAATAAGCATTTCTTAAAAATAAGCATTTTAACTCATGACTTACATTCTGACAAAAGCGGACGTCTAGTGTCTCAAGCATGTTACACTCTGATATGGTGGATTCAACTGCTTCTTCACTAATATTGCAAGACTAGTAGAGACAGAGAATAAAAAAAACAAATAAATCTTGGAAAATGAATGTCTCTTTGCAATTTGGGTTGTCCCCAAAAAAGACCAGAACTAATGTAATGCATACCTGGAGAAAAAGGCTAGTTAATCTTGGACAGTTGAGCCTTAAGATTTCCAATGAGAAGCAGTTACTAAGGTGACAAGCACGCAGATAATTAATTTTTATTGTTATTTGAGCATTATAACAATAAAAACAACCAAGGGAGAATTTCACACCTTAGATTGAGAAAGCATAAATTAAAACAGGTGACATTAACTTCCTTCAAATTTGTGGATAGCGAGATGTTTAGTGATGATAAATTAGAAAACCGGGCGTCTGATGGGATAAGTACTTTCTTGATATTTGGACAACCAACACAGTTGAGATTTTGTAAAAATCGTTGAGGCTGTTCGGAGGCCATATAGGATGGACACACGTGATCAACACTAAAACTCCAATCTAAGTCATGCATGTTCACACACCCGTTCAAACTGACATGAGTTAAATGAGTACAAGAAGCAAGAAGCTCCTCTATGGAAGCCTGACACAAGCTCACGTATGATAAGTCTAATTCCCGTAGAGCAGGGAGGGCCTGATCTTTGTAAAGAGGTTCAAGTGATGAGTCGGTGAGATACTTGCATGCTTGCAGTTTTAAAACCTAAAAAAACAAAGAAAAAATTATAAGCCAAAAACCAGTAGCAAAAAAAAAAAAAAAAATAGAGGCAAATTGGATTTTAATAATCCAAACTCTGACCCATTGGCCAAACTACTAGTATGGATGATGATTCTCAACCAATAGGTTATAGTTTGGATTAATAAAATCCAATTTACAAAAAAAATATATAAAAATCAATATCCAGAATTTAAACCTTTAACCGTGAACAGGAGTTGAATACAGGCTGCAAGTTGGTTATATGTGTGTAGGAGAGATCAAGTGATGTCAAATTTGGAAGCCGACGCAAAGATGAGAGTCCACTGGAACCAACAGATAGGCATGACATTAAAATTAGTGATTCGATGAGGGGACATGAGGCGGTAGTTGCAGATAAGCAGTGGTCCTTCAGTTGGCTGCATGTGTGGATCAGAAAAAATTAGCATCTTATTAGCTGATATCAGACAATGGATATAGGTAAGTACAATGAATTCACATAACCTGCAAAAAGAAGCATCCAGAGACGTTAAGAATGGGCAGTTTATAAGTGCTTCTGATATGACACCACATCCCTTTAGTTCGAGCAACACCATAGTCGGTGCTTCAATCTCGAGTGTTTTAAGTTTAGGACATATTCCCAGATTAAGAAATCGAAGGCCAACCTGTCAAAAAAATTGAGTGAAATTAATCACTTGCAAATGATTTCAAATATAGATGCTAGAATCAAACTATTGATAGCATTAACACGTATCTAATTTTATTTTTAGTTAGACTCAAGAAACAATTCAATATTTCAATATTCCTAATTGAGTAGAAAAAAATAATAATAAACATAAAAATATACCCACCTGTTTTAAATTTAAAATCCGTATCAGTATCAAATTTAGTTAGACACAAAACACAATTTTGATTTCTAAAGATAACTACTTAAGAAAAACAAGAAGAAAGGCTTGAACTGTCAAACATGTATCATGTGGGTTAATATGACATTATGGCCCAAGATGTTCATGGTTGCCCCCTCTTATGCGTTTATATATGAACAGATTTGTAAAAAAAATAGTGGCAACCAACTTGGACCAAATTACTCTAGATGAAACAGTTTGCAAAGTTGAAGCCTTATCTAAGATATCTTTAAAAATATGTGACCAACTTTGAAGTTGGAACAAAGTTGTTTTTTGCAATTAACCCATTAATAATAGATACAACAATCATGGTAATCATTCTTTTAACTAGATAATGTAGCAATTTGATAGAACTACTGATGTTATATATAGTGCTGAAATTGTAAAATCCAATCAAGATGCCAAAACAAAATGTATGAATGGTTCACTTACCGGATTAAAGATTACTCTTTCAAGATGACCACATCCATCCAAAGACACTTGCTCAAGGTAAGGACAAGTTAGTTCAACAGAAGAAATAGCTTGGCAACCAGCAAGGGAAAGACTGGTTAATGAATTGCTAGAAAATTTAACAGCCGTCAAGCTCTGAACCAAAAAAAGAAAAATAAATCAGTATAAAAAAACACAAAATTTGCCAAAAATTTATGTAACTTGGAGCAGAAAAGAATATGCAACAACATGGGATGCCTGACTTAAAAAAAGTACATATATTAACACACAAATCATGTAAGGAGAATAGTCACCAGAGGGAGTGTTCAAGCAACCTGCATATAGTTCAAAGCAAAGAAAAGTATGTATTCACAAATTACATGTGCTCATGTAGTGACAATTAGACAACAACAACAACCTTACCCAGTATATTCCCACTTTTCAGTAGGGTCTAGGGGGAAGGATAGATACAAACCTTACCCCAATCCCAATTGGGATAGAGAGGCTGCTTCGAAAGAGTCCCCGACTCAAAGTTATCGTTTGAAATTGATCATCCCAATGATTTTAACGTTATTTTCACAAAATAATTGAAATAACGTTAAAATTAGTGCACTTTTACTTTTGCCCCTTAAGGGCCCACACATATATACATTATATGCGTGCACCACAATTTGATCGTTTGAAATTGATCAAAGTTACCACAATTAGACTAGAAAGTTAAAAAAAAAAACTTCATTGTGTAAGCTAAAACTTCATTTCTCATTCTCTGTTGTTATAGATAAGTATGTATTCACAAATTACATGTGCTCATGTAGTGACAATTAGACAACAACAACAACCTTACCCAGTATATTCCCACTTTTCAGTAGGGTCTAGGGGGAAGGATAGATACAAACCTTACCCCAATCCCAATTGGGATAGAGAGGCTGCTTCGAAAGAGTCCCCGACTCAAAGTTATCGTTTGAAATTGATCATCCCAATGATTTTAACGTTATTTTCACAAAATAATTGAAATAACGTTAAAATTAGTGCACTTTTACTTTTGCCCCTTAAGGGCCCACACATATATACATTATATGCGTGCACCACAATTTGATCGTTTGAAATTGATCAAAGTTACCACAATTAGACTAGAAAGTTAAAAAAAAAAACTTCATTGTGTAAGCTAAAACTTCATTTCTCATTCTCTGTTGTTATAGATAAGTATGTATTCACAAATTACATGTGCTCATGTAGTGACAATTAGACTAGAAGGTTTAAAAATAGAACTTCATTGTGTAAGCTAAAACTTCCTTTCTCATTCTCTGTTGTTGTAGTTATTAGTGTTTTAGTATTAGGGTCATAGGGTGGGTTTATCATTTTATGGTCATAGGCTCAAGTAAGGTTTCTTTAGAATTACTCTTTTCGATCCTATATATATTGAGGGTTCCCCTCCATTGTCACTACAACATTCAGTTAATTAAATAAAAGTACACTTTTTCATCTACAATAAACAGGTGCCAAAATCAGAAGTTTATTCTCCTAGTATAATAAAAATGGATCCACAAATTTAAAATGTCAAATGGTGAAACTAATAATTAATGTACATAAAAAGTTAGTAAGTGCATTAAATACCTTACAGTTGTCCAGGATCAATGATTTGAGCATGGGGCAGCCACTGCCGTCACCAAAAACTTCACAGATTGAATTTGTTAAAGATTCACAGTCAGTGAGGTCAACTTCATGTAGACCTGGACACTGCAGCTCTAATGAAGTTAAGCTTTCCTGTTTTTGCAAAACTAGTTTCTGCATAAAAATAACAAGAATTCAAGCATGTGAATTTTGGTACTCATTCAAAAATAATAATCCAAAAGAACAAATATAGCTGAACCATACTTGCAGATACTTTGATACAATGTTGATTTGCTGGAGTGAAGGACAATTAGACACTTTAATGGATGATAATTCCGCACTTTCTAAACGTAAGTCCACAAATCTGCAACCAAATAGCAACGAAAATTAATGATGCTAACAGAATATGTTCTCTCTTTAGGGATTTATAGATTAATTTAGAGTCTTGTACTTGCGACAATGTACAAGTCTGATATTCTGCAAGTGAGGAAGATCCAGAAAGACCGATGTCAATAAACTGCAATTATCAAGCTCCAAAACCTGTGGAGAAAAAAAGATAAATAAACTAAAATTGCAGAAGTTAGCTGCCAGTATGGAGACAACAGAGAACATTCTCACCTCCAACATATAGCTATTTTGTATGGCAGACATAGATGCAGAAGTTATGCCTTCACAGCTATGAAGCTTGAGAACAGTAAGCATCGTCAACCTTACAGACTTCAAGCAAACAATGAAAGGTATATTATATTAACAAGTAATCAGCATATTCAAAAAATCATATAATATTGGTTTTGGACTTTTGGTTGATATTTGATAAAACACACACAAACCCACAGAAGTTACCTCAAGAGAAATGTTCGGACAGTATGATGCATTCAGAATTCTTAGATTGCCACAATTTAAGGAAATTTCACGTAGTGTTTCATCACTAACACAAGAACAGTTAGACATGTCCAAGGACTCCAAGAGAGGGCATGATGCCACTGCTGAACGGATTGCAGCATCTAGAAGCTTATGACAAGATGCTATATCCAGATCATGCAAAAGAGGGCAGTTGAGTACAGCATGTGCCATGCTGCTTCGCTTAAAGGACAAAGTCTGAAGTTGGGGACACCTGTCAAAGAGGTTAGCACTTTCTCAGCAAAATTAATTCATGCAGCCATATACAATTCTACTAATAGTTATAACTTCTATCCTCACCTGACAGATATACGGACCATGCGGCATTTCACAATTTGAATGTGTCGCAAATTATCATGGTATATTGGTATCTCCTGGATGCCATTACCAAGAATAACATCAGTCACGATCAAACTTTTTAAATTAGTGCAATCAGTTAAAGCTTGGAAAAATGTCTCTCCTAACTGTCCTTTTCCCAAAGTTAAGAACTCAAGATTCCTGAAAATAGTCAAATGTTAGCTCAGCATTCAATTAAGAGATAGTTTTGAATAATACAAACTTAAAAAGTGATCACCTTAAGGAATTCATCGCCTGCATTACAAGTATGTGAATAGCGGGCGACCCATTAATGTTCACTTGAGTGGCATTTGGATACCGGTGACATAGATCTTCAACTAGAAGACCAAATATAAGTAGGATTATGCTATTAACTAAGAACTACATTTTAGCAGAACAACTCATTTGTTTAGCACTATAAGTAGAATCTGTGTTGTCACAGTTAAACAATCGCAAGGACTCGGTTCAATAGAAGAGATATATAGTACAAACTTGTTAACAAATCAAAATCCCGTCTTAACTGTCCTTGTATCAAGAGATCACTTTCCTAAAACATAAAAGCAAGTATTTTACCTAGATTCAATTTAAGAAAAAGGACAAACTCAATGACAAATGCAAAAAATTAAAAAGTCAAGCACGTAGATTATTCATATATTACAAAAGAACGATATGTGTGTGTATTATATATATATATATATATGCAACAAAGTGACAAACACAATCACACATACATACGATCACATGGAGGAAAGTGCAATCAGACAAACATGAATCATATATTCTATTATTCAAAAAACACCAAGCGTATTGCAACATTTAATCATTATTACTACTATGCTTCTCTTCCTGCAATGTGCACCAAGTCATACATATATTACAAAAACACTAGGGTAAAAATTTCATGATGAACATCTAACTAATAACTATTTCAAGGTCAAACAAGCATCTTTGGCATATCATTGAAACAGGACAAATTGCCTAAGCGCTATCTAAATTAATCTGCTAACATATAATAGTTCAAAGCCGTTTTTAATTTAACTCATGAAAGAACATAAAAAATTATCCCAAAACAGAAAGAACTTTATCACAGACGTGTATTTTTTACCAAATTTAGTTCCAAAGAATAAACCACGCAGCACAGTCTTCACAAGAGTTGACACATGGTTCTCAAAATGGCCTCGTGTCTAAACTAAGGCAGATTAATTTAAAGAGTTGCTTAAGCTCAATCTCCAGGTTTTCTCAACTTATGCCTCTCATACCCAGGAACCATCTCTTGGGTGCCAAAGATTGTGGTGGCATTCAAGCATGTGATTCTAAACAATTATTACATCAGAAAATCAATAGTATTCTTGGTACTATTGGCAAGACAAAACAGGTAAATCATCATAATATCCATACTTCTATAAGGTAGAGAAAATATTTCATCCTCCAAGTGGGTACATCATCACAATATCCATACTTCTACAGAGTAGAGAACATCTTTCATCCTCCACGCATTTAAAGAATTTCCCTTTTATAAAAAAAATAATTCTTAAATTTAACATCCAACAGACTGAGGATTGTGGTGACATTCAAGCTCCCGGTTTGCTCAACTTATCCCTCTCATACTCAGGACCCTCTCTTGGGTGCCAAAGATTGTGGTGACATTCAAGTATGTGACTTCGAAAACAATTATTACATCATGAAATTGATAGTTTTCTTGGTACTTATGGCAAGACAAAACAGGAATCATCACAATATCCATACTTCTATAAGGTAGAGAAAATCTTTCATCCTCCAAGTATTTGAAAATATCCCCTTTTAAAAAAATATTTCATCTTAAAAAAACATTCAACAGAATGTAATTTCTTTTATTTGTGTTAAGACGATTATGATTATAACAATAGATAACCTTAAGATAAGAGGATCAGGATAGAAGCAAGTAACACCAAAACTAACAGAGGTCTTAATCTTAAAAATAACTAAAAGAAAATAACAAATGCAAGCACCATAACATAGTATTACCAACTTTGTACGTATTTCTCTGTAAATTAACCACAAAGCATAACAATCAACATGTTATAACAATATGTTTTAAAGTGATTTAGGCTTTAGCGATGATATTCAGAAGTAAAGTTAAAGCAATATTAATATTCACAATTACTTTTTCACAGAATAAAAGCATCGATCCATAATTCAATGCAATCTACAGCTCCAAGTGACTAATAGAGTAAAATGATAACACGCATCCTCACATCACCAGCCCATAAGTTCGAGGATAGCACATAGCAACGTTAAGTGAGACTTGTCTTTCGTGGTATCAAGTTATTAACATTTAGCCTAGTTTGGCATATATGACATATGATATTGAGTGATGCACGTACAAATAGAATATCTTTAATAGTTATGATACATAAAATTACATAGAACGTAAATGTTTTAACATAACGACACTAGGAATTAACTTCACAACCTCCAAATTATTATATATATTAAAAACAAAATAGAGGAATAGTAGACTATCATAATTAAAAAATTTAAAAACAAAATAGAGGAATAATAGACTATCATAATTATCATTTTCGACTAGAGGTGGGCAAAAAAACAGTTCCGGAACCGACTACCCAAACCAAAATCGCTTCAACCGGAACTGGCCAAAAACCCGAACCTGACCGAAACCGGTTCTTGACTTTGTTTACCAAAAGCGGAACTGGTTCCGATTCAAAAAAATATATATAGTTTGTGCACCACCTCTAATTTCGACCACAAATGTTTAATGTTAAACTTCTGGTTTTTCCATTTTGGTCACAAAAGTTTAATGTTTAACTTCTGGTTTTTCCATTTTGGCCACAAAAGTTTAAGTATGCTAATATTGGACACAAACTAAATAGTGAACTTTTAGATTTTTCATTTTTTGCCACAAAAGTTTAAATAGTAAACTCTTTTTTTTCAATTTTAGCTACAAAAGTTTGAGTATATTAATTTTGGGCACAATTCCTTGTAAATTTTTTTTCATTTGTTAGCGTTACGTATTTACGTTTATCGTTGCATCTACATTTGCATTTGGTCCTTTCGACACTCACGTTTACAATGAGGTACGCTTTATGGTTTATTAGATAGTTTAGTCATAGTTTATACATTTATATATTAGGAGGGATTAATGTGTAATTATATTTTTTATATATTGATTGTAATCTTCTCTCATAATATGAAATACAATTACCAAGTTTATCTTGGTTTTACAACGAAGTGAAGGTCACTTTTATGACAGAGTGCAATTTTTATGGCGGAGTACAACTTTAATAATGGAGTGAGGCTCACTTAGCGATATGGTATGCTTGAGGGATTTTATGACAGAGCAGCAGCCACTGTGACGTGCTCTTTTATTTGCATTTGGTGTTCAAGATCGTCTTTGTTTAATGATATTTGAGATCATGGCAAAATTCATGACACAATGCATGCGGGATTAAATCGAGTTATTATTAAGAAAATTGTTTCACACTTGTCAACAAAAAAGATATTGTCACCAAAGCAGAATTTGAACAAACAAAGACAATAACATGCTTGCCAACTTCGACCAAATATTTTATATGAACATGCATAGAGTGGCAAAACTATGACTTTGGTTTTAAAAACCAAGAAATGCTAGACATGCTACGAGGTGAGAGGCAAAATCGCTCGCAATGTATACAATTCAATATAAAAATTAAGATACCAAGACATCATTATATAATTTAATATAAACCTCTATACACAACCTAAAATCTATATTAACAACCTAAAAGAAGCACAAAATCTGCCATGTACAACAAGCGCTCTAAATTCATGTGCCTCATGCAAATTTGACATTCGCCTTATGCGCGCATGTTGCTTCATGCAGCCGGAAGTGATGATTCCTCACCTAGCATGTGATACATAATACATATTATGGTGTTTCCTATAAGTGTTGCATCTATATAGATGGTCCAAGCATTAGCTGTTCTACTCTTATTCAATCTCTATTTGACTTTGCTAGAAAAAATATGTGAGACTTTCCGACCACTTATCATATGAAGTTATAACACAGCCTTTGCCAGTTGTGATAGACTAGTAACAATCACATTTGACCTTGTCTAAATAATAACTAGCTCCTATATGGAAACATATGAACATTTTTAGTAGGAGGATAATCTACAATGAAGACACCTATCTTTGAGTTATGAAGCAAAGAAAAACCTTCTAGCTTAGCTTAAAAGAAGGGGCAATGCCTTTTAAATTCTAGCATATACCATAAGCTTAATCTGAGTAGACAAGTGTTCTGCTATAGATGATTCATTTCATAACTTCCAGTCTAGGCTGTTTCAATTTTATTTTACAAAACCCTGACAATTCCCAGGTACCAAAATACTGAAATAGAATGAGGCAGTCTTACCCTGTTGTGGAGACACGTTCTTGTTCTCAAAATTTAAGAACCTCCAGAAATCTTCATGTGCACTAGCTATGTGCCACTGCCTGCAAACCTCAGCTGCTCTACAAAGATTAGTGTGGTCCAAGAAAGAAAAGACCTAACAAGCCAGGACAGTAGCCATCAGCGCATAGTACCAACAAGAATAAAACAACAGAAGGAGGAGATGAAAACAAGAGCAATAAATACCATATGCAACAAGTCATCTGTAAGATCCATTTGAATTTCTAGATCATCCATATCTGGATGTACATTTTCATCTTCCTCCATTATCCAACTATAAGACAAGAAAGGACTCGCATCATTGTCAGATGCCAAAAAACTATGGTGACCTGAGCCGTCATGCATTCTATCAAACTCTTTCTCAATCAGACCAAGGAAATATTTTCTTGAAAAGAATCAGATAGAAGAAAGCTATCACGATCCCTGAAAAAAAGATAACACAAGATTATCATGTAAAAACCAAAAGGAAAAAAAAATCACTTAACAGAACACCTTTGGTTCACGGTTTCTTTCATATTATAATATAACTAAGTCCCCAAGAATTAAATATGTTGCAAGATTAGGCAGGTTGGCACACCCATCAGTAGCAGGCAAGTTCTGGACATAAAAACTAACCATTTCGGCTGAACTACACTGTAAACTACCAAAAAACCAAATTTAAGGAAGAGGGTCTCACGGTGCTACAGACTGAACTTTGGGACGTTTGATTTGAGAATCACGATCCAGATCACCTCTTTCAATCACACGCACAGTAAATGAAGACGAAGGCTCTCCTCCCAGACTCAAACTCAAATCAACCTCCTTATTACTGTTAGAAGAGCCCTCCCCTGGCTGCAATCGAAGCTCAACTTCATAATCTTCATACATTAGATTCCCATACTCTAATTCCTCAAAATTAACAATTTCTTCCGACTTCCCCTGCTCACGATCAAACTCCCCCAAAATGGCCTCCGTCTCCTCCATCGTCTCTCTGTTTTTATGCTCTTCTTCTTCTTATTCTTCTACAAAGCATAAACAGCACCAAATCTTCATGCAAGACCAATTAATCCTAGGTATGCGAGTTTTTTATTAACAAAACCCTAGGTTAAGATGTCACATACGTTTTCAGGATAATCCAAAGTCATTCCATAATCAGCCTAAACCCTACAAGAATCACTGAATTCGCATTGTGCAAACCAAAGTTGCATCATTTCTTTCACTCATACGATCAACAAAAAAAATTGCAATAGAAATTGATACATACATTCAAACACTCGGAAAACATGTAAATCGGATGTAATACTTAGATACCGATCAGATCCATTCTTCCTCAAGTACTTGCTACTTGCCGGCGACGGTCGATCGGCGGGGGAGAAATATATAAAATTGTTGAATCACTCGGTTTCTGTGTGCGATAGAAAGCTAGAACTTGGTTACTTTTTCGAATATTTCGGGTCTGTTGCGAGGAAAAACAGACGGAATCAAAAAGCGAATATTTGCATTTATTAAAAATAAAATGGATATATTATATTAGTTATTTTTTTTGAACGGCGACGAGCATACATATCACGTATGTTGTCTTAACAAGGCTTACCAGGAAGAGGTAAGACGTGGTCACATCAGATGCGTGGAAACCCTCTGGAATGTGTAAACACTCACCTCCCATTGGTCCATAACCCAAGATTAAGCTCAAGATTCCTTCCCTTACCTGAATGTTCTTTAAATCACATTTGGCAAGACTCGAACACATGACCTCTCGGTCACAAGGTGAAACCCAACCAGTAGGCTTAACTCGCAGGACGGATATATTATATTAGTAACAAGGTTATTATTACGTGTATTACACAAATTTAATATAAAATGTTAAATAATTAATAACGAAGTTTAGAAATTATAAAATGATTAATTTATATATTAATAATTACTTTAATTAATAAAATAATAATTAAGACCTTCAATAACAATGAAGACACCTATCTTTGAGTTATGAAGCAAAGAAAAATTACACTATTAAACTCGTTATATTTTTCTCGTTAATTCTATAATACTCATGCCAATTTTTTTTTGAATTTTTTTCGAGCGTTCGTAATTACATCAACGTAATGAACAATAAATACAATAATTTTCTCTCATTTTTCAAAATCTTTCCATCTTTAAAATGTTTTACAAATTATTTCGAGCGTTCGTAATATTCTCTCATTTTTTCGAGCGTTTGTAATTACATCAACGTAAAATCTTTCCATCTCGTTACAAATTATTTTTTATTACAAAAATTAGTTCATTAATATTTTAAAAAATTAAAAACACTTTGAAAAAATCCAGCTCCTTACATCAATGCAATTACGAAAACTTTGTAAAAATTCAGCTCGTTACAGCAGTGTAAAAAAATTCAGAACGTCGTTGCATCAGTGTAAAACGTCGCTGCATTAGTGTAAATTACGAAAATTTTAAAAAAATTTGAAAAAATTATACTTGAATCAAAGATAAAAAAGTGACAAGTTTAATGGTGCAATTTTTATAAAAAAATAATAATGTATATAAAAGTTATGAAGGTTTAAAAAATTGAATAATAATGTATATAAAAGTTATGTAGGTTTAAAAAATCGGGGGGTAAACTTTTTTTTAAATGAAATCAAGTACACCCCACCAAATCTCTAAAATACCCTTAAACAAATCTCATCCACATGTTTTTTCCATAATTAATATGGACCGCGCATTTCAAAAGGCTTATTTAAACAACCAGTGAAAATGAGTTAATAGGTTACCACACTTAGAGTCGGTTACCAATGGAACATTCCCCTATATATATATATATTAAAAGAACAATGGCTTATGAATAGTTTAAACGTGTGATTTTGAAATTATGCCACCGATTCTTTTAATGCCACACCACCATACAGTCATCAGGGACCCTAACGCTTAGTTCCCGAGTTTATTATAGGAGGGAAAAGAAAGGAAAAGAAATGACTCAAATGAGAGGAAATGAAAAGAAAAGAAGGGAATTCTTTCCTTCCATTTCCTTCCAAATCGGAAGGAAAGAAAAACTAAAAAATTTTGCCTCGTTTTCCTTCCATTTCCCTCCATTCCCCTTCCTTCGTTAAATGAAACTCGGGAACACAAACAAGTTTCTCCTTTCCTTACAATTCTCTTCTTTTCTCTGCTTAAACAAACTCGAGAACAGAGCGTAAATGTGATCTCCACCCCCGTCTCAAGTGCTCGTCGGCAACTCCGGCTTCGTCAGCTTCATTACCCTCTTAACATTGACACGTTGGAGCTTCAACACCTTCCTGACATCGGCTATGACGAGTTTCAGCGGAAGTTCAATCCGATCAAGCATCCCCGTAAAAGGATGTTCCATTTTCGTTTGAACAGCGGCGAGGAAGGTAATCATGTTGGAGACACCCTTCGGAAGGGAGAATGTTAGGAATGATGGCAAACTTGATGATGTCATTCGCCGGATCTGGATCGATAAACCCTAGCCACTCTGTAACATCAGTGCCGGAAACATAACCGGAACATTGATATGCACAGTGATTTGCACAGTAACTCAAGTACAACTATGTGAACTATTTGTATGCTATTATCGTGTAATGCTTGACACAAAACTATTATGCAATTGTTTCTGAAACCTGATTCAAATTCACGGTTTTACAGTCAGAAACATATCAGACAACACTGAACTGTCACATTAATGCTTGTTAATATGCTATTTTGTATAAAAGTATGCGAGATTGAACATAACAAAACAATAACGGACGTCGTTACGGGAATGCTAAATGGACGGATTATTCGTATAGGTGACGATCTGTACGAATATATCTGAAAGTTTAACGTTCTGAATGATGTCCAATAATTAGAAAACCATATTGAAAAGTGTAGTTATCGTCGTATTCGTACGGGTGACGATTCGAACGAATACGCGCGACGACTATACGATTCGATTTAAACTGTAACTTAAACATTTTCAGAAAATTTAAATAAACGGAAGATATTCAGTTAATTTCCTAGGAATTTCCACCTAAAATAAATTTATAAATTCTACTTCTAAAACTGTAACATTTCGTTACGAAAACGAAACGAAAACGACACTTTTACGCGAAAATAAACAAGGATGACCCTTGACAGAGATTTTCTTAGATAAATCAAAGGCATATACCTTTCCCACTCTCTTAGCCTTAAGGAGTGTATACTCATCTAAGACTTTGCCAATCAAAGGCATCACATCAGAAGATAAAATCCTACAATCTTGCTTAGTGAACAGAGAAACATGACCCTTATCACACAGTTGACTAACACTCAGAAGATTATACTTAAGATTCTCAACATGATTCACATCATCAAACCTAATCTCACCATTTGTTACCACACCTTTACCTATAATGTAACCCTTAGCATCATTTCCAAAGGATACAAATCCCTTCCTTCCAGTAAAATAATTTTGAAGGAGAGATCTGCTCCCAGTCATATGCATGGATCCTCCACTGTCAACATACCAGATGCTATTTTGGCATGCTGAAGGACCCTGCATACAACAACACACTCAGTTAGACTTTGGGACCCAAACCATTTTGGTTTTGGGTCTGTTAACACATGAATAAACAAAATGAGCAGTGTCAGTTGAAGCTACACTTGAAGCATTCTTATCAGAAGATTTTTCTTTGACTTTTGATTTTGATTTCTTTTTATGAAATAAATCAACAGATGCCTCTGCCAGATTGACTCTTCCTAGCAGTTGTTGCATCATTAACATCAGTTGATTATGATTTTGTGTCAAAATTTTGATTTCATTAGACACATTCTGACCTGACTTTGGATTTTTGGGTTTTAACACTTTAGTTTCTTTAACTGATGAAGAATTTTTCAAGTGTTGTTTCTTTGAATCTGGAACCACCTCCTTACCTTTCTTGAACTTATTTGATTCAGTTCCATGTGAGGTGTTTCCAGTCTTTGAACTGACAGATGATTCTGGTACAAACTTGGAACGAAATTCAGTTTTCATTTTGAGAAGGTTTTTGTTTTTATGCTTTATTTTGTTGAATTTAGAACCTTTTCTGTACCAGCAATCATCAGTGGAATGATTAAACAGCCTACAAATTTCACAAGGCACCCTCTTTTGCTTTCCCTTGTGATTATCTACAAGTACTGATGACTTAGATACTGAGTTTTTGTTCTTCAGCACATTTGGAACATCAGTAGTTGTAGACAAATTGATAACAGCTGATGTGCTGACAACCTCTGAAGAGGTATTCTTCAGCACTTGTCTGTCAATCCTTTTCCACTTATCAGTAGTTGTGCCATCAGCATTTTCAACAACTACTGATGAGTGATTCTGACTTATCAGAAGCCGTGCATCTCTCTCTCCAGTGCCATGCCCATCTGACTTAACCAGTTTTAAATTTAATTCATTTGAAACCTTTTCATCAGGGTTAATCTCAATTAAAACATTATCCTGACATGTTTCATCCTGGATAACATTTGTACATCCAAGAGAATAAGAATAAGTTTCAATGTCAATAGTTTCAGACTCAGATTTGCAGGCACTTGAATCACTTTCAAATGATTCTTCAGCATCAGACTTTTCTGAAGATTTGGTGGATTGGTATACACTGTCTCCTTCAGACTCACAGTTAAGATTTTTTGGTGTATAATCAGTTGGAGGAGCAGTGTGATTGTATCCAATACCAAACTTCACATTTGATGCTGTTTGCTTGTTTAACAGCAACTCAAACCCCTTGCAAGATTCAACCCATTTTGCACATTCTACTTGGGTTGCTGCAAGTGTTTGTTTCAAATCATTGTGTTTTACAAGCATGACTTCCACCCTAGCCTTTTCATCAGACAATTGACACTTGAGTTTGTAAATTTCAGACTCTTTTTCATTCAAAACTTTCTCAAATTCAGTTTTATTCTTTGTCATGACCCTTTCTAAAGCCAACTTCTCATTGATTAACTCAACATTGATTTCTCTAATGGAAGCAAATGCTGAAACACAAGACTCTGAACACAACTTAGCTTTGGATTCAGAGGATACCTGTGATGTTGAAGAAGATTGACAAGTGTTGTCAGTTGAATCAATAGCCATCAATGCAAGATTTCCAAAAGGATTGTCTCCACCATGTGGACCATTTTCAGAGTAAGGCTGCATGTTGAAGTCAGATAAATCATCAGGTAAGCTACTCCAATCAACTACTCCAGGAGTAAAGAAACTCTGATGATGTTGTTGTTGAGGCTGTTGATTGGTTTGTGATTTGCTGGGATCAGGAAGAGCAGATGATTGTGAAGGAATTAATGCTGGAGTGTGTGTAGGTTGAGGCATGTAAAAACAAGGATATGGATATGGCATAGGATTTTGTTGAACAAAGTGAGCTGGATAGAATTGTTGTTGACTAGTACCAGAGGATTGTGGTCCTTTGCTTGATGGGTTGTTGCTTGGAAAAGTCACAAAGGGTGCAGCAGAGTTAGAACCAGTAGATTTGCACTCTCTAGCAAAGTGACCAAGCCTATGACACTTATGGCACCTCAGCTTCCCTTTGTCAAATCCAACCTTGGTTTTGCCAGATAGTCCAGGGAACTTTCTTCCTGTTCTTTTATAAAACTTTTGTGATCTGATATTGATCAATGCCATTTGACTCAAAATGTCCATCTCCTCTAGATCATCATCCGGGATTCCTTTCAAATCATCCATCACAAAACACAAGTTGTCACAATAACTTCCTGCATTACCATCAACTCCCACAAAAGCATGTTCAGAATTGTTAGTAGAAAAATCAATATGTTCATCATAAGAACATTCAGACCCATTAAACTCTGACTCCTGACCAATCAAAGCAGTGTTACCAGGAACAAAATCATCAGCAAGTTTTCCAGATGAAGACAGTTTTCTCTTTTGTTCTACCTCTCTCTCAAAAGTTAAGAGTTTCCCATGTAATTGGGTGAGAGAAAGATTTTCCAGATTAGCATTAGAGCGTAGGACAATTGTGTATGTGTCCCATCTCTCAGGCAGTGATCTGAGAAATCTGTTATTCATCTGACTATTAGTATATTCTTGCTTAACCATTTTCAACTCAGAAATTAAACATGAGAAACGCTCAAATTGTTGAGTCAATGATTCACCCTTTCTATGAGAAAATGTCTCATACTGCTGAGCAAGGATTTCTCTAGTATTTGCTAACACCTCATCCGTTCCACCGAATTGTTCTTTCAGTGAAACCCAGAGATCATGAGCAGTATCATGATGCATCAAGCCAGAATAAATCTCATTCGGCAAGGCCATGGCCAGAATACCATGAGCTTTAGCATCAATTTCAAACAATTTAATATCCTCATCCGAATACATATCCGAAGGTTTCGGAATCATTAGTTTAGTTTCAGGATCAGTGATCATGGGTTTATACGGACCATGCACTACAGATTTCCAACATCCTGCGCTGTTAATCGACAGGTGATGTAGCATTCTACGTTGCCAAATGTTGTACTCACTCCGCACCAACATCGGAGGCTTGGTTGCGGAGCCTGTATTGTGCGGATCATTGTTTGGAGTTGTCATGATCACAGATTCAAACAATTACACACACACTAATGCAAATTTCAATTAATTGAATCAAAACAGATCTATATCGAAAGACAAATCAACAGAAGTTAACAGAAAACTTCAATCTATAACACATTCTTACTAATCAGCTAATTCGATCAACTAGAGAACAAATTTGAGCAGTTTCAGAGATCAATTGTTTAATCGATCAATGATTAACCTGCTCTGATACCAATTGTAGGATCAGATGTTCTTAATTGATTCAATATTAAAGTATAGCAGCGGAATTCAACACAGAATTAGCATAATCATCGTAAGAACAAAGTTAATCAAACAGTAAACTCAAATTTGTTATAGAAAGAGAAGGTTTCTGCAAAGGAATATTTCATTCAATTCATTAACTTCGTTACATTACAATACTGTCAACTGCCCATATAAAGAGACAGTGACGTCTGATGATGTCACATGATGTTGACACCTAACAGACAAAACAAAACAACTGAAAATAACTAAACTACTGAGAATGTCTTCAACATCTGAAGACAATCTCTTACAACTACTGAAGAACTAAAACTACTGAAGTAATAAACTAAAACATCTGATGAGTAAACTACTCATCAGACTTTTACAAGAACTGAAAGAAAACTACTGAAGACTAAACTACACACTACAACATCTGATGACTTACACTTCAGCTGTTGTATATTTCTTCAGATCTTGTAACTTCTGTACATTGTATGTCAGCCGTTGTGTTCTTCTTCAGTTGTTATAAGTGCTGTGAGACTTAGAGATTTTTCTGATCAGGCTCATTGGTTCTTTTAGTCCAACAGATCTGGAACCCAAGATCGTCTGATTTGAGGTAGATTCGAGTTATTTCTCACGATTTTAGGGTTTTCTAACCCTAGCTCGAAACCACTAGAAAACCGGTTTTTAAACCCTCAATACCTTAGGGAAATCACACACTAACACCTTGGAGTAGTGTAGGAACAAGTGTTAGTTCAAACCCTAGCCATTTAGCTAAAGGACCATGGCTGCACTCACGGTAGTTCGAATGGCCTAAGCTGCAGGCCTATCGAATGGCTTGGGTCAGTCGGCTAGACTCGTTCGCCCGAACCAGGTTTCCTTCGGCCAAGTCCCATGCGGCTCTCATTCGGCCAAGCATCCATTCGGCCAAGCATCCATTCGGCTGGTCCCATTCGCTCTAGACCCTTATTCGCCAGGCAAGCATCCATTCGACCACCACCTATTCGGGCCATGCATCTCCTTCGGTTGGCTGTTTTATTCGCCAGCCAGGTTCGTTCCAAGGTCTTTCGGCCCAGCCGATTCGGCCAAGCCGATTCGGCCAAGCCGATTCGGCCAAGCCGATTCGGCCAGGGTTCCTTCGGCTAAGGGCTTGAGTGTGAACTACGAATCGCGATCCAAGGGTTTGGGTGCATGAAATGCATGGGGGCTACGTAAACTTTCACGCATGGGTTGAATGTGTGAGTGTGTGTGTGCATGGGAAACTTATTAGGGTTTTCATAATATGAAACCCACTTACATTATCTAAGGGTTAAACATGAGTTTTAACAAGGAAAGAGCATAAGGTCACTTGTATTTGAATGATCAAATTCATGGAATTCATAAGTAATATAATGGCTTCCACTATGAGGCAAAGAACTAAAGAAAACAATGTAAGTGTGGGTGTGGATTAAGTTCCAACATCTAACACTTAGTGATTTCTATGCAACCAATATAATTAAGCTAGAGGGTTCCGTTGGACCTCTAAGCAAAACTATACACAAGTTTGATTCCAAAACAATGGAAAAGCAAGGAGCTAACGAAGGACTTAGGGTTAATTGAAAGAATTAACCTAAGTCTAACTAGTTAAGCTAAATTTTATCTTAATTAAATAAAATGATTATAAATGTCTTTAATTAAAGTGTTTCAAAATAAAAGAAATTGATTGTAAACTTTATTAAAATAAATTTAACTGATTTCTAAATCAATGATTAACTTAAATTGAATCATTTAAATGTGTTAAATTAAAGACTTGTAATGATTACTTACGGGATAAGGGCTATGAATGAGTAATACATTAGACTAGTTAAAGAAAATCATAGAAACTCAGTAGTAACATAGGACACTTAGTTGCACGCCGAGACCAAAACCCTAATTCGCGTCTATTATAAAGACTTATAGTATTCGAATATCTTAAAACAACTCAGGTGTTGAAGATACTTAAGCTACAACTAACGAGCGCACATTATCTGTTGTGATTCATACTTAGCAACACATGTGAGTTCATTTGTCCCTTTTCAAACTATTTTGTTTTACTTCGGGACTGAGAATCATGTTTATACATTTTAAATAAATGTGCAAATGTTTCTTAAATGCTTTTAAACTTATTCATAAAGCTAATGCTTTGTACAGTTATTCTAAATGCTACTGCTAATGCTAATGCTTTATACACTTATGCTAATGCAAATGCTTTATACATGCTAAGGCTTTATATACACTATTTTGCTCAAAACTCTTGATGCTTTTAAACGTCTAAGAATACAAATGCTAAAACTCTGAAATGCTTTTATAAATTATACTTTGAAAGCTTGAATACTCAAACTCATAAAGGCTCATATGCTTGATGTGCTTGTTATGCTCGAATGCTCGGAATGCTATAAAATCTTGTATGCTTGATATGCTTGAAATGCTCAGACAACAGGCTAGTACTTGTGCACAGGATACGTAAATGCTAAGCTATGTGAATGCTATAAACTTGTATACTAAAGCTATTGGCTATTGTAGAACATACTGATTGGCCTCTCAGTGCTTGCCATACGGTGTTTCCTCATTGTCCACCCATGTTTGTGATGAGCGACTAGGATGATTATGGTTTTCTTTAGTTGACTTCGTGTCATCTGGGGAAATCCTTTATCAACACACCGACGTTGTGAATCACATCTACTTCCGACATGGACTACTACTGGATTCCTTAGGGTGTTCAGTTGTCCATAGAGGTAATTCTCAAAACTAGACTATCCAAAATGCTATTGTGTGCATGTTTGAAACTTTTAAACAGAATGCTCGAAGCTATAACGGAAATGGAATTGGATGGTAGGTAAAATGCTTAATTATCATTAACAACAATGTCATATGTGGTTTAGTTTGTGGTGGGATGGCGTCTGGGCGGGTTGTAGGGTCGACCCTTTCGTATGCCCTATATATAAGCATACCGAGCTGGATATTACAGGTGATGTTAATGAGGTTAAGGTTGTTACCGAAAAGGTTTGCAAAAGCTAATTTTCAAATACTATACCATATGAACTCACCAACCATTGTGTTGACTTTGTTTTCTTACATGCTTTCTCAGGTGACGTACATGAATAAGCTAAGGCTAAGGAATGCATGCTAGGATGCCCAGTTAAAGGACCTAGTAGTTTTTGGAAAGCACATATTTGTTGACTATTGTGAATCATTTTTTGATATCTTGTACAATTACAAGATAATAAACATTTGATTCTTTTGATATGTTTACTTAGTTAAATTATCAAACATTGACAATTGTAATTTAACTTTGTAATCCTAGTTTAATGCTATTTGTGCTTTAGTTATTCTCAATGTTGATGCTATGTAAACAATATGATTATCATGATTATCATTTCGATATCGCGCCCCGGGATCCTTCCGCCCGACGGGACACACGATCCGGCCCGCCGGCTCGGGGTGTGACAGATTGGTATCAGAGCTCAAGGTTATAGAGAATAATAAGTCATTTACTTGAAACAGTTTGGCCTAGACTAAAACTTAGGAACCCTCATATAGAGATCATAGGATTTATGCTTGCATTGTGTCTTCTGCATTCGATCACTGCACTAACCAATAATATTTTGGTTATGATCAGAATGCCGCCAAGAAGACCACCACCAGCTCTACTGCCACCACCGCAAAATTCAGCTCCACACTCGTCAACACCATCACCAGCTAATTCACCTCTTCCTCCTCCACACACTCCACCTCCAGACCCGAATGCAACTCCAGCTCTAGATCCTACTACTGTTTCCCTGGCAACACTGCTGAGCAGTCAGCTGACTATCCAGCTGAAGGATGTCATCCCAGAGATGATCAACAAAATTCAAGGCCACGGTAACAACTCTGGGCATACTACAGGAGAAGCTAGTGGAAACACCGGCACTACTCCAGACTGTTCCTACAAATCATTCCTGGGATGCAAACCGCCAAGCTTTAGCGGTGTTGAAGAAGCTGTTGGACTGATTCAATGGCTAGAGAAGATGGAGACTACACTGGACATTAGTGGTTGTCCAGAACACCATAAGGTTCGCTACGCTGCTGGGTCTTTTAGCAAGCGGGCCTTAACATGGTGGAACTCTCAGATAAGAGCTCGAGACAGAGTAAAAGCAGTGGCGATGCATTGGGCAGATTTCAAAATCCTTCTAAGGAACGAATTATGTCCAAAGCATGAACTTCAGAAGCTAGAGTGGAACTGTCAAATCATGTGATGAAAGGGGCAGACCACATGACTTTCACTACTCGCTATCATGAACTGGTAGCTTTGGTGCGAGAGATGGTGCCGACTCTGGAAAAGCTGATTGATCGATATGTGGGAGGATTACCATCCTGCATTCAGGGCCTTGTACTGGTTGCCAACCCTACGACCCTAAAATCAACCATCTCCCTATCAGCTAAACTCACTGATGTAATGGTCGCATCAGGAGTTCTAAAGAAAGACTCGGGCAAAGCTAAGGAGGAGCCGTCAAAGAAGCCCGGACATCATGAGAAGAAGAAGCAGAAGGTCGTCAAGAACTATGTGATGGCCACCCCTTTACAACAAGCTACTGCAGTACCTGCTAATGCTACACACAAACCCTATGTTGGAATGTATCCTCAGTGTGCACAATGCAAATTTCATCATCTTGTTAATGTGAAATGCATAAAATGCAATGGCTGTGGCCGACTAGGTCACTGGATTCAACAATGCCGTACTCCAGCAACACCGGCTGTAAACAATGCTGCTATAGCATTTCCTCCACAACCAAACCCTGGCAATCACAACAACAACGGTTCGGGTTACGGTTTATTCGGGGTGTTACACACTCCTCAGTGACGACGGTGAAGACGGTGGTGCGTTGTGCCGGTTCATTCGAGAGGAGAGGGAATGTCGTCGCAGCGTTGGGAGGTAGGGGTGTTCAACGGTTCGGGTTACGGTTTAATCGGTTTATTCGGTTCGGTTTAAACATTTTTTCAATTTTTTTTACCCTAACCGTAAACCGAACCGAACCGTATTCGAGATGTGCAAAACCGAACCGAATTAGACCGAATTCAAATCGGTTTGGATTCGGTTAATAACCAAACAACCCGAATTAAACCATTTAAACTGTATTGAGTCAAAGGGGAAACAAACCCTAATCAGATAAACTCTTAAAAAAAGTTCAACTTTTCAAAAAAAAAAAACCCTAATCAAACAACCTACTAAAATTAAGGACAGATCGAGTTTATAGAGATTTGAAGTCCAAATCGATAACTGGAACTGTGCACCGCAGTTTTTAGCCGCCGAGTGCAGATCCACAATTGGAACCTTGTTCTGGAGTGTAGATCGAACGGAAGAGACGAATATCGTCTTCTGGAGGATGGTGCAAACGAACATTTGTCACGTCGCTGCGGTGGGTGAGCGGTGACTACCGGCGTGGGTTAGCGGTGACTGTCAGTGGGGTGAGCAAATAAAGTGGTGAAATACGACTAACAGATGCTCAAATGGAAATGAAACCACTGGATGCTAGGGAAGATGAACGTACACTTTATTGAAGCAAGCGGTGGCCGGCGAAAGTCTCGGCCCTGGGAATTCTTTAATTTGGGTTAAAATTTACGGTGGGTGCTTTGGAACTTGGAAGGGTTTTATTCAAATCAAAACAAAAAAAAAATTATATATTTAAACATTAATTCGGTTTAAACGGTTAAACCGAATAACCGAATTTCAAAAAAATACCGGAACCGTAAACCGACCCGAAAACCGAATTTGTAATACGGATACGGTTTGGAACCGAACCGTAAACCGAATTCGCAATTCGATTCGGTTTGTTCCGGTTACGGATACGGTTTGGATAACGGTTTTAAACGGTTTTCGGTTATCCTGAACACTCCTATTGGAAGGAGACATTCGAGAAGGTCAAATTCGGTTTATTTATGGTTTGGTTTAAATGGAGGATTGTGTTGAAGATTATTTGTTGCTTTTGTAGGTGATTTATAATTGCCGGTTCTAGGCTCTTTTAGCAATTATGGGATCTTTGATGGCAGACCTGCCAATATACAGTTGAACAAGTCCATTTTTTTTTTGGTAAAGGTTCTCATGGTATTTTTTTGGTAAAGGTTCTCATGGTCAACAGTGTATTGCCAGGTGAGTAAACTTCTCTTTTGCTCCATGTGGTTTGACAAAAGTAACCATTTTCATCCAAATTTTGAAATTTTGCAATTTTCCTCCATTAGTTTCAGAAAATTAACCATTTTAGTCCCTGTGGTTTGACAAAAGTAACCATTTTCATCCAAAGTTTAAATGGACTTTGGATGAAAATGGTTAATTTTTTGAAACTAATGGAGGAAAATTGCAAAATTTCAAAATTTGGATGAAAATGGTTACTTTTGTCAACCACAGGGAGCAAAAAGAAGTTTACTCTATTATATATATATTACAAAACCTAACTTTGATTTGAGATATAAGATAACATTTGCATAACTATTTTGGTAATGTTCATATAAGCAAACATATTTGTGATTAATGAAAGGAATATGTAAATGAAATTATAACAAACACAATTTCTTTCAGGTTTAATTGACATTTAGGTTCATGAGTTCATTCATTTTATATTATGTGTTTGTATATGTATCTATGTGTGTGCTCTACATATATTAATCATATTAACTTAGTTTATGTTTAATTTTGACACCTTGCTAATATTTGTGTATCTCTAAGGTTTATTCATTGGCTTTTGTTCTTCTGGTGATAAGTCATTAAACCTGATTTGAACCCCCACAAATGCAAGTAAGCTAACATAAATTGCTTAGGTTAAATTTAGAAACCATTTGTGTTTATAAAACTAATTGATTACATTTTTAAAATATATAGGTTCCCCCAACTGCTGCCACATATTCATGCCACATCCTAATGTATACACAAAGCACAACTCATGTTGCACTTTTGTATGTTGACCAACAATGTTTAGCAGAAGGTTTAAAGGGTTGCAGGCATTTGAGATCAAAACTTCTTGGGAGGGGTGACGGTTCAGAGTAAGCATGGGCGTCTCCGAGAATTCGAGTGCCCCGTGCGAAAAGGGAAAAAAAGGCCCCTTAGATAAAAAAATTTATATATATAATGGCTAATGTTGTGACAATTAACGTAAGCATAACAAAATTTCAAGACCAAGTGACTTTAACTCTTCAACCTATTGTTTTTTTTTTAATCATTTATTAGGCCTTGTAGTTTAATTTATAGAATGTTATAATGAGACAATTGAATTTTTATAAAAAATATATAGTATATATAATTTTTTTTTATAAAGTTGTGCCCATAAAAACGATGGGCCCTGTGCGGGAGGGGGGTCCAAGCCGCCCCCGAGAGTAAGATTCTTGAGTTCATGTGTTACATTGATGTATGTTGTCTGTATGTTAGTTATTTTCTGCCCTAATTTTATGCTTGCATTGTTGCTCAAGGTTTCGCTGCTTCTTGAAGCTTTGTTTTATGTTTCAATTGTTTTTGGATAGGCTGTTCTATGTTGTTTGCATGTTATTTTCTCGTCTAATATTGTTGCTCAAGGTTTGGCTGCTTCTCGAGTCTTTGTTTTGCTTTTCAATTGTTTTTGGATTCCATCTGCAATAACTCATTTATTGTAGTTTGTTAGTTTTGGATAATTGTGGTAGTTGTTAGAAACAAAGTTTGGTTATCCGTATTTAAGAACTTTAATAATTAGTTTAATACCTGAATAATTTTGGATTATAAATGCATTAACACATCAGTTGCAGTTTGTAGAAATATTATCCACCCAAGTGGTAACCCAGTGATTCTAAACTACCAATGGAATACAAAGCAATGCAAAATACATGTACGTTAAACATAATCATTTACTGATTCTTAATCACAACTCATTAATTTTGTGTTTTATTAGTGTTTTGGTACTGCATTTTGTTATAGAAAACACTGTTTCTTTGACTACATATGATAAGGAATTAAAGATTATGTTGGTGGTTCTTCTTAAAACTGTTAATTTGTCATTTTTTCCTGAAATAGGTACAGAGCTTATTTTTTGTCATGCTAAATGCATAAAGGAACTATAGAAGACTTATTTTTTTGGACTCACCAGGTACGCTTTAAAACGAACGACAACATATATATGCCGGCATATAATTATGTAGCTTATTTTTGTCATGCTAAATGCATAAAGGAACTATAGAAGACTTATTCTTTTGGACTCACCAGGTATGCTTTAAAACGAACAACAGCATATACATGCCGGCATATAATTACATTTTCTTTAAATGCTAGAAAAGAGAAAAAAAATAAAATGTCACAACTTCAATCAAATTGACCCATGTATTCTCCGCCGCAACGCGTGGCCAGGATAACACTAGTTAACATTAAAACTTCTGTTCGTATTATGCAAAAAAACTAATTTTTGTAAATCAAGAATGTAAGGTATAATTTATATATTATTAAAGTTAAATGAACCAATTTGAAAATATCATAACATAAATGACCAAAATTGTAACTATTCTAACATTTTAATTACTTTGGTTTTTTAAATATTAATAAACATCATTTATATAAATATCACATTTTTTAAACTTCTGGTTTAAAGTTTATTTTATTTTTTAAAATATTACTTTTTGAAGAAAATGTGTTTTCTTAAAACTTTTGTTTTCTAGAAATAACATAGTTTGTATTTTAAAATATTTTTGGTTTTATTTCTTTTATATTGTATAAGTTTTTTATAATTGTGTTTGCTAATAAAACGATGTGATTTTAATTTTTTATTGTATATAAAAAATTAAATAATATTATTTGTTATTAATATTATTGTTATTATTATTAGTTAATATGAAAGAATATAATTATTTAATAAGAGAAAGATCGAGTATATTGATATAAAAGTGGCACATGACAGTTGTTGTGTAGTAAATTGACAAGTGTCAAATAAAGATGTTTGTATTTTATAATAGATATATTATTTATGGGGTTGGTTGATAGCCACATTACCTTTGAATAAATCAAAAAGAGAAATTGTTTTTAATAGGAAAAAAAAGGTCTTTGAATCACTTATGTAACATTTTAATTATTAAACATTTAAAATGTATTAATGATTTAACGACTGAACACCTAATAAATCAAACAACTCCCTATATATTATTAGTGTAAAACCAGAAAATTATAATCAGTCGTAATATAATTGTTTTACAGTTATGATTCATTAGTGCACATTAATTTTTTTTTTACCAATAGGTGGTAATTGTGACCTTCTAGGCCCCATATCTTGAAATCGTTGTAAAACTGTTTCATTTTCAACAAATGAAAAGTATCTCTCTCGATATAGCACACCAATATATATATGCGACGGGCATATCACCCATCTTGTTGTGTAAATCTGTCTTAATAAACTTCATCATAAAAAAGAACTTTCAATAGTAGCCGTTGCAACATGCAAGACCAAAGCCTACTCAAGTAGACAATAGACGAGTTCATATGTGATGTGATAGTTCCTTCAAGTAGACAATACAAGGTATTGGGCCCGGAAAAGCATCCTTGTTTTTTATATTTGAAATGTATGGGTCTAGTTGATGGTCTAGTTGTATCATGAGTTTATCTAGATCAAAGCTACTGAGATCTTCAGAATATAACTCAACAAGCCTTGGTAACTTCTCACTGTCCAAATTTTGAAATAAACCATTGGGAAGGCATGCAAAACTTTTACACCGGTGCAAATTCGATTTGCCTTGTGAATTAGCAAAAACATAAAAAAGAAATCCTAATAAATATGTATAATAAAGACCATAAAAAACAAAGATTCGGACATTTTTTGTCGAAGTTATTGGGTTACCGCAATTAAGCAGGGTTCTTATTTGAACCAATCCTATATATATATATATATATATATATATAAACACAAAAAATATACAACGATGAGATATTATTAAGTTGATGTCGGTGTAAATTGCCTTTTCAGTAACAAGACGTCAACCTAAGTCGATATAAGTATATAACCGACGTGTATATATATATATTTAAAAGTTAACAACGGAAAATTATCATGGAAAATCAGGTCGTATATAATAGAGGACATAAACTCTATATTTCAAAAAAAAATTGTTATAATGGTATGTTTGAAAATCATGAATGAATAAATTACATTGTTGTAAAGAAAATGTTAGCAAAAAGTTAAAAAGTTGAAATATAGCTAAACCAACATGTTGCTTTAAAAAATTAGTATTACGAAACCCAAAAACGTATTTAAAAAAAGGAAAAAAACAGATTGTATGTAACCCGATCGAAAACATGGATGAAATGAGTTTTGACTAATATTGATGTCGGAACATATAGAAGTAAAAATATATATAAGAGATAACACAACTGGAAATATAGACTGATCCAATTTTGATTATCATTTATTTATATTAAAATAAAGTTATAAAAATAATGTTACAACACTCACCTAAATTATAACAAAAAGTATGAATTTTAGACTATATTTAAGACAAAAAGAAAATTTTTTTTGATTTGGATAAGTTTGATACCTTTGCTCCTTAGAAAAAACAAAATGCAAGTTTCCGACAAATCCACCAAGAGAAAAAATAAAAAATATTGAAAGAAAAAAAAAGGGTATGGATGGGTTTCGTACCCTTTACCCTCAAAAATAATTAAATGAAACTTAAGTGCTTAACAACTCAAACTTTCTTATTAATTCATGTTCTAACCAACAAATATATATGTATTGACTTATAATTTGCTTTGTCTGCACATGCGTTACTTTTCAAGTAAGGATATAGTCATAGGAGTATTTTTTTTTATTTAATATAATTTTGTTATTTTATCTTGCATTAATTCGTACATATTTAAATATTACTTTTTAGGCATTTAAAATTCTATTGATTAAATTGAAATAAATATACTTAATAAATTCAGCATAATAAAATAAATGTTATTGATTAATAATCAGAATACTAAAATTAATATTCATTTAAATAATAACACTAATCATGTAACTCAACTAACATAAGCGGGTGCTTTTTTTTATACTTTTTTTTGACTTTTTTCTACTAACTTTTGATAGAAAGCGTCTCTGTTTACTCTTGGACAACCAACTTGCTCCCTCTTATTCATATGTTATCTTGTTAATGTAATAAGATATTTAGGTCATTGACGAAGCATAGAAAGGGCCGGGAAGGGTGTCACACCCTCAATTTACCACTTGCGGTGTAAGACCACTGGGTGTGACGTGCCATGATCAGATACGTTAGTCATATAAAACGACTCTATATGCTTTTGAAAATACGTAGATATATTATAAATATCCCAAAACAGATTAAAGAGTTCTACAGCGGAATTTAACTTAACAAAGCGGAAGTTGTTCAAATGCTAAATTGTTTACACATATAATAACGTAAATTGTTCAAAAAGTTTAATAATGCATGCTGGACTCTTGTGCTTGGCTCCTTAAGTGCAGTCCTAGCCTTAATCATGATGGTTACCTGATAATACATGCTAAAATGTGCCAACATAAAGTTGGTGTGTTCACGGGTTTATATCATAAGCAAATAAATACATAGTTTGCCATATGATATGTTGTTCGTTAATGTTTTGCCATACTTGAGTTCCTAAGTGTCAGTTGAGTCACTACCGAGCTAGACTGTTTGTTTTGCCTCCGTCATGTCTATCCTACAAACAATGGCGCGATGGGTCAAGTTTACACACGTCCTGACCTATAGTCAGTATTGGCACCGTGTGGGGTTTTCAAACCCCAATACTACTATCTAAGCTCACCCGTTGTGTTTACATTAACAGTATGACTGTGCGAGGAATTGTTACGATATACAACACTTATGAGTTTGTTACAATAAACCAACAATCGTATAAATGTTATTACAATAGTAAATAGTTTTACGTGTATTCTCCCCATAGTTTAAACCTTGAAAACAGTTTAAGAGAAAAGGGGCCATAAACTCATCTTTGTTTGTGTGTGCTAAATCTGCTTGTCCATTATCTGTTACCTATATCACGCATGATATATAAGTTCGTGTTCGCATTCGTATTCGTGCCCACAACTCCAAGTTGTTGTGTTTAACCATGTTTGATCAAGTTTGACCATGTTTGTCTGAGTTTGACCAAGTTTGACCATGTTTGTCTCAACGACCCATTGG
>SZYD01002777.1:0-17922 GCA_009363875.1 Mikania micrantha | reverse complement strand
TGTGTTTCTTCTGGGAGCTCTGAGCAGAATTTCGTTCATTTGGAACAACAAATCCTGGTTTCAGGACAATACAATCATGCTCAATAAACAACATGTTATGCTTTCTGGTCACACACCGTGATACACTCAGCAAAATTATAGTTCAATTCTTTTTATAAAATGCACATTCTCAAAACTTACCTTGCCATTTGTGATTGTGCCCCTACCTGTGATATAACCACCCACTGGATCACTTCCAAATGCAACAGACCTCCAAAGAATGGTTCATATTTGTGTAGATGGGTCTTGTTGCATGTCATGTGCCTGGAACAGTCGCTGTCAGTCACATCCACAGTGGTTTTTGATTCTTGATGTCCCTGCACATGACCAGAAGTGAATTAGTTCCTGATGGGAACCCAATGTGGTCTTGGGTTTTCCATTGGCATCATTATACATAAATTTTTTGATATCATCTTTCGTGGATGAGATGATGAGCAAGCTGATGGAGCAATTGGTTGAACTGTTAGTTCAGAGTTTTCCTTCTTCTTCCAAGTTTTCTTGACTTTTGGAACTGTTGGAGAAGTTTTCTTTCTCTGACTGCCATTAGAAGCAACTTTTGCTTTTCATCTGTTGGTTGGACTTCGTCTTGAGGTGGGGTTTTCCTTATGACCTTCTTCTCCGGACTACTGAGTGTCGGAAGCACCTTTGGCTTGTTCTTCCGATGCTTCTTTGTTTCGGAAGACTTTCTGTTCCTTCTCATCTCATTGTCAGAATTGCCTGTCCGATGTCTTTCTTATGCTGCTTGGCTGATTTTCTTCTTTCGGGAGCCGATTGTTCTTCCGAGGAAACAGATGATTTACTCCAAAACATCCCTTTTGACTTTCTCTTCTTTGTGGTCTTGAATGTCTCTGCTTTTGGATTATAGAAGCAGTCGGCATCAAAATGGCTTGTTTCACCACACATCAGACACACAGTCTGATCATTGAAAGACTTTTGAAGCTTCTCTCTTTGAAGGAAGCTGAGAGTGTGATTCACAGAACCTGATTGTTCTGACTTGAAAGTTCCAACCAGACTGTTGGTGGATGGTTTACTGAATCCTGGATACATGCTTTTCTATCTTTTCATCTAGCCCTTTTCGACTTGTCATATGGACAAGTGACATAATTATTTGAAGATGTACTCCCAGTTTGAACATATTTAGCCTTCACAAAAGATGGTGTGTTTTTCTTTTGTTTAGATGATGTTTTTAATTTTTCAAAATTTTAGAAATGTCATCTTCAGATGTATAAGATGATTGAGTTAGGCTAGATCAGGCAAATCATTTTCTTGTTGAATTTTGTGTATGTCCAAAATTTCATCATACACCATGCTAGCTTCTGGTTTGCATCGAACCTCCACCATCGGAGTATAGGCAGATGGAGGTTCCATTTTGTTATAACCAATCCCAGTACCCTTTTTCTTGACTAGCTCAGGTATCTCAGTCATTTTGAGAAGTTTCTCAAACTTCTCACCTTGACTGAGAAATTTGTCTTTGTAAGCTACAGCCAATACAAGTTCAGTTTTGGCAGTTGTTAACCTTTCTAAAAGATTGTTTATTTGACACTGTTTATTTGTGTCCTCATGTTTTAAACTGGAGACAGTCATTTCTAACTCCTCAATCTTTTCTTTATAATTTCTTTCGGCTTCAAAGAAATTTGCCTTAAGAACTTGTATTGACTCAAGCTCATTACAAACTTGAGTATTAAAACGTTTGTAAGCATTTAACTTTTCTAAACACTCAGGGGTACACATATCATCAGTTACCTTGTATGAGGAATTAGAGTCATTGGCCATCAAGGCATTATTTGAGATGGATGCATCTTCAGCTTAAAAGCTCCAATCTGAGAAGCCGTGTTGTTCTGCAATGTTTGCATTGTTGGAGGAGCTTGATGTTCTGTGGTTTTGCTAACCAGAGGTTGAAGGTTGAGAACTTGAAGACTTGCACTCTCTTGCAAAGTGCCCCAGCTGTGGACAGTTAAATCATTTCAGTTTAGACTTGTGTAGACCAAACCCGGGTTTCATGTTATGCTTCCTAAACTATCTACCAGTTCTCTGACAGAACTTCTTCACCTTGTAGGAAATCATGGCCATCTAATAATTGATGTCCATTTCTTCAAGATAATCGGCAGGGATTCCATCTAAATCCTCCTAACACAGATGGAAGTAATTGGTCTATTTGGCCATGAATGTTCCCTGGCTTGAGGTGAGCAGTGGAGTTGAACTTGTGAATGGGTTTGAATGGGAGGTTGATGGAGTTGGGGTTTCTGGAAAGGTAACAATAGGTGTGGATTTGAGTGCTAGATGGGTTGATAGTTTTGAAAGAGAGGTCTGTGGATAGGAGCATATTGTCGCACCCGGCCCTCCCATCCTGGACAGGGGCGCGACCCTACTAATCTTGCAAGATCGCAATCTCCGGTCACACAGCTTGCGAGACCTATATGTCTGATTTCATACGTACATCCAACATTATGGATAAAACAGTTTAGTAAAATCAGAGTTGCGGAAGTAAAGTATAAGTTATCCAAAACAGATTTAAAATTCATGATTAGCGGAAGCATTCATAAAACGGTTTTCAAAACATAACATAAAAGTTCCAGTTTGCAGAAGCGTTAAAAGGTGTTTAATATTACATAACATCTCAAATAGATAAATGTTCTCAAAATATCCTAAGACACTTAAGCAGATGCACGCAACTTCAGCCTAGCATCCTAATCCTTGTGCGCGTGCCCTAGTTACCTGAGAAAACATGCGAGTAAAAGGTCAACACAAAGGTTGGTGAGAGCACAGGTTTATCATAAGCAGTAAACATCCAATGTTTAAAGTAACAGTTGTGATTTACATATCATTACAATGCAGTATCGATTGATAGCAAGTCAATACAATTATATTATATGCGGGGCCGTACCGAAACTGACAGTTGTGCCTCCCGCCATGTCCATCACAAGACAATGGCAAAGTATTAGTCAATATTGCACCCATTCCGACCTCCAGTCGGGTTGGCCTCCAAGGCGCGATGGGTGGGGCTTGTCAGGCCCAAATAGTACTATTTAAGATTACCACGCTAGGCGCTACGCCCTACTAACGGTCCGTGGAGTATCGCGAGGACTTTTAGTTGTGATGTGGTCCACATATATACATATAGTGATAGAGCATGTCCATATGCAAATAAAATGAGTTGTTCATAAAACAGTTTATCATGCAAATATTTCTCCCCCAAAGGTTGAAAAGTAAAAGGGGGTCGTGAACTCACCTGTTACAGCAGTGCCGGTGTGTTTGTGTGTTCGCGTCTTGCGAAAGCTAGCACCTGCTAGTATGCACATATAACCATATAGGTGTGAGTATGTGTTTCGTGGTGTGTTGTAATCCATACAACTCCAAGCGTCGGTATGCTCAACCGAGTGTGTGTTGACTAGTGAGACTCGACGAATCTTTGGTGACACGATTGTTGTGTTATGACCGTCCAATGTGTCATAAGTACAAGTAGGACACTTACATGCATCCTATGACCATAATCGTACAAGTTACCATTTTTAGAAAGTTTCCAATTTAGGAAAGTGTGGTTATGAAATTCTATTTCATAAAGTTAACACTTCTAATGTGTTTGTAAAATACGTTTAAACCCTTAAAACATGTCGTTTGCGCATAAATCACCGTTTATGGCGTTTTGCCCAAATAAAGTTTCCTTATTTGGAAAGTATCCGTTTAAAAACTCGTTTTCACAAATCAAAGTTTCCAATATGCTTAGAAATCATTCTTAAGCATATTCCAATGCTCAAAGTTCATCAAAACGTTTTAAAACATCAAAAGCCCTCTTTTGATTTACAAAAGTTTCCTTATTTAGCAAGTTTATACGAAACCATGTTTTGGACAAAATCAAATATCCAAATGTGTTTCTAAACACTCCAATATATATTTAACAGCATCTAGACATGTCTAACATGTCTAAATCATCACAAATCCAAGACTTGCACATGATAGTTTCCTTTTATGGCAAGTCTACCAAAATCATTATCAAATCAACCAATAACCCAACAAAACTTAAATCTAATATTTCTAAACTATAAAATCAGTAGATCTATGACAATAACACATCAAATCACCAACACATTCGTGCACAATAACCGTATGGAGTTGCATGCGGGTTTTTAACCCTTGCATGTGCGATCTAACACTATGTTAATGTTTAGAACTACCTTAGAAGCTCCTTGATGATGAGATTGAAACTGATTTGAGGCTACAAGTGGCTGATGAGGGTTCCCTTGCTTGTTGATGGCCTCCAAGAACTCCCTTGAGCTTCAATGGCTTCAAGATGCTCCAAGATGATCCAAATGTTGATTCCAGAAGCTCAGAGGGTTGGTTTTCAATGATGTTGGTCGAGAGGGTAAGTGAGAGTTCGGAGGAGATGAGAGAAAACCGAACAAAAGAATTGGGGGTGGTTTAAATAAAAATTTCGATCTGCATGGCCTTCGCGTACCGCGAAGGCCGATCAAAATATTTACGCGTACCGCGGATGGGATTCGGGAGTCTCGACTCCCGGTTTTCTTCGCGTGCCGCGAAGCCTTGTTGCCAAGGGACCGTCGCGTACCGCGATGGGTCCATTTTCATGTTTTTCGATTACGATGATTCGATTTCGCTCGTACTCGATTCCTAACGTTTATCCTAAACATTTAATGCATGTTTAGCACATAATCATATAATAACATATAAGTTTGATTGTTCACCAACGTTCGTGAGACTCGTGTGTGTGTTTCGATAATTTCTCGAATTATCTTCGATAGTTTGTGTTCGTTGCTACGAACCGTTTGCATGCTTGATTAACCATAATCAACATGCATTTGCACAATCCAATTGTGTTTGTGTTTGCCACACTTGGTTTCCAAAACCAATATGCAATGTATGATTCGATAATTCCTCGAACTATCGTTTCGCAGTTGTGTGTGTTCAACTCATCCAATTAAACATAATTAAATGAAATGCAACAAGTATAAATGTGAAACGTAACGAATGTAAGAGTCGCAATTTACCTGAAATTGACAGGGTGTCACATCATCCCTTGTTGAAAGAAATTCGTCCCGAAATTTGGTTGTTGTTGGTAGTGTTTGAGTAGCAAGAGTGTTTGAGACACAAAAATTTTCTGGATGTCACATCATCACCTTGTTGAAAGGAATTTCGTCCCGAAATTTATTCGTTGTTGTCGGCGTTCGACGTTGTCTGTTTTAAGAGATGGGGATATTTGCGCATCATCTGATCTTCACGTTCCCACGTGAATTTAGGTCTGTGTTTCGAGTTCCATCGGACTTTAACAATAGGAATCTTACTTTGCTTGAGTTGTTTGGCTTTTCGGTCCATGATTTCTACCGGCTCTTCCACGAACCGTAGTTGTTCATCCACCTGGATCTCATCCAGTGGAACTATAAGTGTCTCATCTGATAAACATTTCTTCAGGTTCGAGACATGACATACGTTGTGAACTCCATCGAGTTCGGCTGGCAAGTTGAGTTGGTATGCCACTGGACCAATCCTCTTCAGGATTTCGAAAGGTCCAATATACCGTCGGTTCAGTTTGCCTCGTTTACCAAAACGAATAACGCCTTTCCAAGGTGAAACTTTCAGAAGGACTTTATCTCCTACATGAAATTCCAAAGGCTTTCGACGTTTGTCGGCATAGCATTTTTGATGATTGCGAGCTGCTGCCATGCGGTTTCTGATTTGCACGATTTTCTCCGTAGTTTCGTGTACAAGTTCCGGGCCAGTGAGCTGACTGTCGCCCACTTTCGACCAACAGATGGGTGATCGGCATTTCCTGCCATAGAGTGTCTCAAAAGGCGCTGCCTTGATGCTGGTGGTGTGATAACTGTTTTGTAGAGAAACTCCACCAGTGGCAGGTGAGTCTCCCAGCTATTACCGAAGTCTACTACGCACGCTCGTAGCATGTCTTCGAGGTTTTGTATGGTACATTCGCTCGGCCATCAGTTTGTGGGTGGTATGCTGTACTCATATCCAACTGTGTGCCAAGCGACTTTTGCAATGATTTCCAGAAGTTAGAGGTGAATCTGGCGTCTCGGTCAGAAATGATGGAGATTGGCACTCCATGTCGTGATACTACTTCCTTGACATAGATTCTGGCTAGTTTTTCCATCTTGTCATTTTCCTTGATCGCAAGGAAATGTGCTGACTTGGTCAGTCGGTCCACAATTACCCAGATAGTGTCACATCCACTAGGAGTACGGGTAGGGTAATTTGGTAATGAAATCCATGATATTTGTTCCCATTTCCACATGGGGATCTCAGGTTGTGTGAGTAATCCAGAGGGCTCCTGGTATTTGACCTTGACTTTGGCACAACTCAAGCATTTGCCTACGTAGGTAGCGATGTCGGCTTTCATGTGTGGCCACCAGTAGAGAAGTATCTTCAGATCATGATACATCTTATCAGATCCAGGGTGAATGGAATACCGTGATTTGTGAGCCTCTGTCCGTCACAAGGTCTCTTAAGTTTCCGTGATGTGGAACCCAGACACATTCCATGAAATATAGTAAACCATTACCTTTACCTCAAGCTGTTGCTCCATCCCCTTAGTGATTATGCCGCTAGATTTTCTGCTTTGAGTGAGTCCACCTAGGCCATACATATTGCTCAGGGAGGTTGGGATGGAGGTGAGATGTAAAGCTCGTACCCTCTTGGTTTCGTGTGTTTTGCTTATACGTTTTTACGTAGCTCAGTCGTCATTAGCAGTTTCGCACATGCTCGTTGGAGACTCCAGTCTACAGGTCCATCTGATGCACATACTCTAGTTCAGCAGTTGCTTGTTCAGCGTGTCTCCTTTGTCCTCCATGTGTATATTGACTTGACTTCAGATGACAGTATGTGTGCTTTTATGCTATTGTTGAGGTGCAGTATTGATTACATTCAGTGATTCATTATCATGTGGATATGTTTGAATACTTCTCTATTGTTCCATAGTGTATGCACTATGCACGGTCAAGCAAGATCTTCTACACGGTCAAGTAGCGTGGGTGGTTGTGTTTTTCTCATGGACTTTCAGTTGTCGAGAAGCATATGCGATCACCTTCTCTCGCTACATCAGCACGCAGCCGAGTCCCTGTATTGAGGCATCGCAGTATACTACGAAGTCATCCGTTTCGTCAGGAAAGATAGAATAGGTGCACTACAGAGCTTCTGCTTGAGAAATTGAAATGCAGCTTCCGTTTTCAGTCCAGAGATATTTGTTATCCTTATGGGTTAAGTCTGTGAGTGGTGAGCTATCTTTGAAAATCCCTCAATAATCGTCGATAATAGCCTGCCAAGCCTAGGAATTGTCGCACCTCAGTTTGGGGTCTTTGGTGCTTCCCAGTTCTTGATTGCCTTTATCTTAGATTTATCCACATTAATCCCTTGTTCATTTACAACATGACCCAAGAATTGGACTTCTCGAATCCAGAAGTGGCATTTTGAGAGTTTAGCGTACAGCTTCTCTTGTCGTAGCAATTCAAGAGCCAATTGAAGATGCTCTTTGTGTTCTTCCTGGGTTTTGGAGTAGATGAGAATATCATCTATGAAGACAATGATGAACTTGTCGAGGTATGGTTTGCACATTCTATTCACGAGGTCCATGAATACTGCGGGTGCATTAGTCAGCCCAAATGGCATGACCAAAAACTCATAATGGCCATACCGAGTGCGAAAAGCAGTCTTGGGGATATCTTCCTCTTGAATTCTCAGTTGATGGTACCCTGATCTCAGATCGATCTTAGAGTAGTAACTTGATCCTTGCAGTTGATCAAACATGTCATCGATCCGAGGTAAGGGGTAACGATTCTTGATTGTTACTTTGTTTAACTCACGGTAGTCGATGCACATACGAAATGTGCCATCCTTCTTCTTCACAAACAGTACTGGAGCTCCCCAAGGTGAGAAACTTGGTCTAATGAAACCCTTGTCCAGCAACTCCTGCAATTGATTGGACAGTTCCTGCATCTCCAAAGGTGCAAATTTATAAGGTGCTCGTGCGATTGGTGCTGCTCCCGGCACGAGGTCTATGCGGAACTCCACTTGTCGAGGAGGTGGAAGTCCTGGTAGATCCTCAGGAAATACGTCGGGATAGTCGCATACAACTGGGATGTCTTCGATTCTCTTCTCCTCTTCAATCTTGTCGGTGATAAGTGCCAGAATGGTTGTGTATCCCTTTCGTAAGCATTTGTGAGCTTTCATGCACAAGATGATGTTGAGAGGAGTGTCACTCCTTTCGCCCTTGATGTCTAAAGTTTCTCCACCAGGGAGGGGTATGCGCACAACCTTTCGTGACAAATGATTTCAGCCTGGTTCTCAGACAACCAATCCATGCTGACTACAACATCAAAACTGCCTAGTGTAACCGTCATGAGGTCAATCTTAAATTTATGGCGTGCTAGCTCTAAAGTGCATTCTTTAAGAATGTGCTTAGTCACAATCAATTTACCATCAGCTAGCTCTACTGTATACTCAACCTCTAAGGGTATTGGGGGTAATGGCAAGTACCTCACTAAAATCCTTAGATATAAAGCTTTTCTCAGCTCCAGTATCAAACAATACAGAAGCATAATTATCGTTCAAGAGATACTTACCAGTTGCAAGGTTGGGATCTTTCCTGGCCTCCTTTGCCCCGATCACGAAGGCTCGTCCCTTCGGACCGTTGTTGTTCCCGTTATTGTTGTTGTTCTTCAGATGTGGGCAGTCCCTCTTGAAGTGGCCCGGTTTTACCACACTCGAAGCCCTTCGGTGCTTCAAGTGTTGTGTTGTTGTGGCTGTGGGGTTTTTGCAAACAGCTCACCCCTGCAGTCTTTGGCGAGGTGCCCACCTTTGCCACACTGTTGGCATCTGATAGAACCACATTGTCCTACAACATGGTGTAAGTTGCATTTGTTGCACTTGGGGTGTTTGCCTGCATAGGCTCCAGGGTTTTGGTTGGTTGGGACAGGTGGTGCGTAAGCCGGAGATGACCCAAACTTACGTTGCTATGCTGGTGGTTGGGGAGTGGAAGTCTTGCTCAGGGTGTCATCCCATTTGCGTTTGTTCTTGTCATTGATTGTGGTTACAGCACCACAAGGTGGTAGAAGTCCCTGTGCAACCACCGAGTCAGTGAGCTTGTGGGTTAATCGCACGGCTTGGTGCATGGTTGATGGGGTCAGCAGAGAGATTTCCCATGCAACCTTGAGCATTTCGGAGTGCAGTGACCATCCTGGAGGTGGCAGTCCATCAATATACTTCTCTATGTGTTTGAAGGGTGGGGTTGCCATCTCCGATCACAGGTGCGCCAACTCATACAATCGAGCAGTGTACGCCTTGACCTCGGAACCAATCATTTTATGGTTCCAGAATTATGTCTCAAGTTTCTGCACCTCACCACGAGGACAGTATTCGCGGTTCAACATCCTCTTAAAATCATCCCATGGTAGGTCGTTAGCTGCATCAAGCCCTTGGTTCTGAACATTGGCATTCCACCACGTGAGGGCAGCTCCCTCACAAGTTCCAGCAGCGAACTTGACCCTGTCTTCGTTCCTGCAATTGCTCATAGCAAAGGCCAACTCTGCCTTTTCAATCCAACGCAATAGTCCAACGGCACCCTCTGTGCCGCTGAAGGAGTGAGGTTTGCAATCCAGAAACATTTTGAACGTGCAGAGAGGAGGGTTAGGATTCGTTCCTGAGATATGCAAAGAATAAAGTTGGATTCAGTATCGGCAAACGTGTTGAATTGGAAACGAATGAATGCGATGCAAGGTGAATATGAAATAAGACTCATCACCTTGGTTCAGTAGGTTTTGATTACGGGCTGCTTCCCATGCAGCAAGTACTTCTTCAACTCGTTCGTTGATAAGTGCGTTCAATTCAGCTTGTGTGAGGTTGATGTTTCCACGTCCGCCTACATTCCTGCATCCTCCACGTCTTCCAGCCATGATCTTCATAGCGAGAGTATGTGTTAGCGTTTGTCTAAAAAATAATGTAGTGTGTGCAGTAGGTACTTGTAAGAAACATGTAGAGCGATCGGCTCCCACCGTCATGTGCAGTCACATGCGGTGACGATGGTGTCGCATAGCTATAGTGCGTGTAATGAGTGTGTGTGCAATCATCCATGCAAGTATCACAATACTAAGCACTAGGTGTCGAGTGGAGACTGGTGGTTATAGACTAAGTTCACTAAATGCAAACCTAATTCGCAATAACGGGAGGCTCTGATACAAATCTGTCGCACCCCGGCCCTCCCGTCCCGGATGGGGGCGCGACCCGACTGATCTTGCAGGATCGTAGTCTCCGGTCACACAGCTTGCGAGACCTATATGTCTGATTTCATACGTACATCCAACATTATGGATAAAACAGTTTAGTAGAATCAGAGTTGCAGAAGTAACGTATAAGTTATCCAAAACAGATTTAAAATTCATGATTAGCGGAAGCATTCATAAAACGGTTTTCACAACATAACATAAAGTTCCAGTTTGCAGAAGCGTTAAAAGGTGTTTAATATTACATAACATGTCAAATAGATAAATGTTCTCAAAATATCCTAAGACACTTAAGCAGATGCATGCAACTCCAGCCTAGCATCCTAATCCTTGTGTGCGTGCCCTAGTTACCTGAGAAAACATCCGAGTAAAAGGTCAACACAAAGGTTGGTGAGAGCACAGGTTTATCATAAGCAGTAAACGTCCAATGTTTAAAGTAACAGTTGTGATTTACATATCATTACAATGCAAGCAGTATCGATTGATAGCTAGTCAATACAATTATATTATATGTGGGGTCGTACCGAAGCTGACAGTTGTGCCTCCCGCCATGTCTATCACAAGACAATGGCAAAGTATTGGTCAATATTGCACCCATTCCGACCTCCGGTCGGGTTGGCCTCCAAGGCGCGATGGGTGGGGCTTGTCAGGCCCAAATAGTACTATTTAAGATTACCACGCTAGGCGCTACGCGCTACTAACGGTCCGTGGAGTATTGCGAGGACTTTTAGTTGTGATGTGGTCCACATATATACATATAGTGATAGAGCATGTCCATATGCAAATAAAATGAGTTGTTCATAAAACAGTTTATCATGCAATGTTTTCTCCCCCAAAGGTTTGAAAAGTAAAAGGGGTCGTGAACTCACCTGTTACAGCAGTCCCGGTGTGTTTGTGTGTTCGCGTCTTGCGAAAGCTAGCACCTGCTAGTATGCACCTATAACCATATAGGTGTGAGTATGTGTTTCGTGGTATGTTGTAATCCATACAACTCCAAGCGTCGGTGTGCTCAACCGAGTGTGTGTTGACTAGTGAGACTCGACTAATCGTTGGTGACACGATTGTTGTGTTATGACCGTCCAATGTGCCATAAGTATAAGTGTGACACTTACATGCATCTTATGACCCTAATCGTACAAGTTACCATTTTTAGAAAGTTTCCAATTTAGGAAAGTGTGGTTATGAAATTCCATTTCATAAAGTTAACACTTCTAATGTGTTTGTAAAATACGTTTAAACCCTTAAAACATGTCGTTTGCGCATAAATTACCGTTTATGCAGTTTTGCCCAAATAAAGTTTCCTTATTTGGAAAGTATCCGTTTAAAAACTCGTTTTCACAAATCAAAGTTTCCAATATGCTTAGAAATCATTCTTAAGCATATTCCAATGCTCAAAGTTCATCAAAACGTTTTAAAACATCAAAAGCCCTCTTTTGATTTACAAAAGTTTCCTTATTTAGCAAGTTTATACGAAACCATGTTTTTGACAAAATCAAATATCCAAATGTGTTTCTAAACACTCCAATATACATTTAATAACATCTAGACATGTCTAACATATATAAATCATCACAAATCCAAGACTTGCACATAAAAGTTTCCTTTTATGGCAAGTGTACCAAAATCATTATCAAATCAACCAATAACCCAACAAAAATTAAATCTAACATTTCTAAACTATAAAATCAGTAGATCTATGACAATAACACATCAAATCACCAACAGATTCGTGCACAATAACCATATGGAGTTGCATGCGGGTTTTTAACCCTTGCATGTACGATCTAACACTATGTAAACGTTTAGAACTACCTTAGAAGCTCCTTGATGATGAGATTGAAACTGATTTGAGGCTACAAGTGGCTGATGAGGGTTCCCTTGCTTGTTGATGGCCTCCAAGAACTCCCTTTGAGCTTCAATGGCTTCAAGATGCTCCAAGATTATCCAAATGTTGATTCCAGAAGCTCAGAGGGTTGGTTTTCAGTGTTTTTGGTCGAGAGGGTAAGTGAGAGTTCGGAGGAGATGGGAGAAAATTGAACAAATGAATTGGGGGTGGTTTAAATAAAAATTTCGATCTGCATGGCCTTCGCGTACCGCGAAGGCCGATAAAAAATGTTTATCACGTACCGCGATGGGATTCGGGAGTCTCGACTCCCGGTTTTCTTCGCGTGCCGCGAAGCCTTTCGCCAAGGGACCGTCGTGTACCGCGATGGGTCCATTTTCATGTTTTTCGATTACGATGATTCGATTTCTCTCGTACTCGATTCCTAACGTTTATCCTAAACATTTAATGCATGTTTAGCACATAATCATATAATAACATATAATTTTGATTGATCACCAACGTTCGTGAGACTCGTGTGTGTGTTTCGATAATTTCTCGAATTATCTTCGATAGTTTGTGTTAGTTGCTACGAACCGTTTGCATGCTTGATTAACCATAATCAACATGCATTTGCACAATCCAATTGTGTTTGTGTTTGTGTTTGCCACACTTGGTTTCCAAAACCAATGTGCAATGTACGATTCGATAATCCTCGAACTATCGTTTCGCAGTTGTGTGTGTTCAACTCATCCAATTAAACATAATTAAATGAAATGCAACAAGTATGAATGTGAAATGTAAATAATGTAAGAGTCGCAATTTACCTGAAATTGCCGGGTGTCACACTTATAACGCGGCTGAACCTGATGGAACAGATGTAGGTTTGGGATCCTGGGCATCAATCTCCATTTGGTATGCACTGAGTATACCAAATAACTCTCTCAGCTTTAGTGTTCTCAGATTTTCTGTTCTACGAATAGCAATAGAATAGATATTCCATGCTTGTGGAAGTGATCTAAGAAACTTTCTTATAACATCTTGGTTCTCCATCTTCACTCCTGCAGCAACCAACTCATCAAATAATTGGAAATACCTCAAATACTGAGAAGAAATCTTCTCGTTGTTCTCTTGGCAAAAGTTCTCAAACTTTTGCTTCAACATGTCCTTGTTCTCCTTGACATCTTCTGACCCCTCATAAATTTGCTGCAAAGAGTTCCACAGCTCCTTTGCAGACTTGCATTTCTTGAATGCGTGTATTGTAGAGTTTGGGATCTCCATCTGGATCAGCCATGGTGCCTTAGAATCCACCTCTATCTTCTTGTAATCCTCATCTGAGTATAGAGATGGATCTTTTGGCATGGGTGCACCACCAGGTGCTGCAGCAACAATGGTTGGAATGAATGGTCCCTCAAGAACTGACTTACAGAGTTTGAAGACTTGGTTCCTGATGAAATCCTCCATCCTAACCTTCCATGTATCATAATCATCTGGAGTGAACATGGGAGGTTTGTTAAGAGTACCATTCTCAGTGTCATGCTTACTGACAGTTGACATTTTGACTTAGAGGTAGCTTGAAAAACAAAGAGTTGTAGAAGATAAACAACTGGTAACTTAAGAATGGTTAGGTTCTTAAGTTTGAGAGCCCTCTGATACCACTTGTTGGATCGGGTTATGTAATCTACACTACACTTACACAAGTTATCTTCTCAAAGTTGATAGATGCGGAAATTCTATCAACTAGATTTGTAAAACAGTTTGAAACAAACTACTGAAAGCAATTGTAAATTCAAGGTCAGAGTATATTGCATTCAACTGTTAAGTTTACAACACTTAGCTCAAGCACTGACTCATGATTTGCTTACTAACAAGTGAACCTATTTATACTAAGACCTACAGCTGTATCCTCGTAGGGATACATGGCTGGACAAAACACTAGAAACAAATGTATGCTAAATCTAGTATCTGTTATGGCCTTGACAGGCCAAGCCATATTAATTATAATTAATTCAAAAGACTTCATTGACTTTTACAATAAATACCTAAACAACAAAACGCATTAACTGTTTAGTATCTTTGTAGTCTTGACAAATCTTTTTGTTGCTGACTAACATCGGAATGTCTTCTCTGTTATTCTGAAGGTGAAGGTGAGAAAGTAGCTCTGATTAAATTCCATAAGTATCGAGAATCTTTGTCAGAGAGAAAGTCTTCGAAAGTCTTTGTCTTGGGAATCACTGATGATGATCGGAAGCACTGATAATCAATCGAAAGCACTGATCGATTTAAACCTCTAAGTACTGAAGCGGGAACCGGAAGCTTTCAGTGGAAAAGAATTATCCTTCGGAAGAAATGGTTCTTCTGAAGGTTAATTCTTATCTTTCAGTGGTTGTATATCTTCCGAAAGTTCAAGACTTGATCAAGAGATGTTTTGGCGTGCATCAGCCTTAAAGGTCCTTACAAAAATTAAACAATACTATGTCTCATACTCGTCAAATTTGCCGGTTTCGAGTATTACTATCGTGCTTAGGTTTCATTTCCATCCCTATATTACATATATATGTTATAACCAATTTTACAGGTATAATTTTTTTTAAACATAATTAAAGATTAGAAAATACAAAATTCTATGGTATAATATCTTAAAAAAATAATATATATATATATATATATATATATATATATATATTATATATATATATATATATATTAGAGGAAGGTTCATGAGAAAACTCCTTATTTTGAAGAAAACCAAAAACTCATACTAACCAATAAATTTTTTAATAAAAAATTTCATAATTTTTTATTATAAGGATAGAAATGTTATAATACGCAAAAATTTTTTGAAAAAAAAATATGTAAATCATGAATTACATATATGTAACTCAAAAAGTTTCGTGTTCATATCAAGTTACATATATGTAATCAGTATGTGTAACATAGTGATTACATATATGTAATAACCAAAAAATATATTTTTTCTATTTTTTTTTCTTTTTTTACATTTCTTATCTTATAATAAAAAGGAAATAGAAAAGAAAAAATGAAAAAAAAATAATTGGTAATGATTGTGATTAGTTTTCCTAGTTTTCTCCAAAACGATGGTTTTCTTAGGAACCCTCCCCTATATATATATATATATATAATTTATTATCCGTAAAAAAATGAGAACTTGATAAAGTTCAAATGGTGTTCATCTTCCTCCATCATTGCCATGTCATTTTCCCCTCCTTTCTTCTTTTTATATAATTTGTTTTCATAAATGATTATGATGATGATCTTTGTTATTTTCAAACAATTATTTAAATTTAAATAAACATGTGTCTCGGAAATTTCCCTTCATGAATAATATATTCAAAAAAAGTACAATAATTGAAAAATTAACAAACTTTATCTATTGTATTAAATATATTCGAAAAATGCACAATATTTTTTAAATTATTATTTATTTATATATAAGATTAATAATTTATTTGTTCAAAATAAAATAATTATTATTTAATTAAACGAAACATATTTATTTAAGGAAAAAATAGGTTGGGTTTGTTGTAAATAAAAGTGAAAAATTAGTTTCAATCAGATTGTATAAGTAGAAAGTAAGGGTATTCAATGATTCGAATTGGAATAACTAAAATATTTCGAATTGAATGATTTCGAATTTTGAATTTTTATAATAGCATTCGAATTTGAAATAAATTTGAATAAACCAATTCGAATTCGAAATTCAAATCTAATGTCAAGTTCGAAATTCGATTCAATTGGAATTCAGAATTCAAATTGGTTTGATTCAAATTAATAAAAAAAATATTGTTTATACTTAATATGTTTATGCATTAAAAATATCAAATAGACCTTAAACATCATCTAAATATCAAATAACCAACACCTAAGTTGTAATAATTTTGTGATAGCATTCAAACTAATAAAATTATGTGTATTGTATAATTGGATTGACATTTAAGTATTGAGCCTTTACTTTTTATAAATTAAATTACCTAACTAAAAAACGTAATTTTTAATATAGTTGTATACATAAATTCAATATATATATAATTTTAATTCAATTTCGAATCGAATCGAATCGAATTGAAATGAAAGTATGAAATTCGAAATTCGATATTATATTCCAAATCGAATTCGAATATGAAAATTCAAATCAAATTTTGACTTTTTTGCGTTCGATTCGAAAACTACACCCCCTAGTAGAAAGGAATAGAGATAAGTTAATTTTATAACTAAAAGTTGGGGCGGACGAAGGTTGGTGAGGTTGTGAATCGATGTTTATGATCTTCCGAGCATAAGGTTTGCACTTCTATTTGTATTTCTCCTTTCATTGTTGGATTATCTGAGTTCTTGAAGGTTACAATTGTCATTTTAAAGATTCGTGTATTAATGGATTGTTAAGTCAAAAATTGTCGCTAGTTTTTGGCAATAGTTGAAAGTTAAAATTGAAATTATTTTTAAAAAATTACACAAACCAAATCAAACTATCTAAACAAAACTCTAAACAATTTCAGAGTCTTGAAGTTACAAACTAAATAATGAAAACCTTAAAAATCTACATCTATTAAAACCTAAAATTCAAATGTAAATGAACCAAATGTTTAACGAACATTTTATGCTTATTTGTTTAATAAACCACACGAACTTGACTAATTTTTTAGTTAAATAAACAAATATAAAAAAAGGTCGTGTTCCCTCATTTGTATTCATGAGTGTTTGATGTTGTGTTCGTTTATGCTTATTTATTATATTTATTTGTTAAATGTTGCATAATATTCTTAAATTTTTATTTTTTTAATTTATTTATTATAACATTTAAACTAGGAATCTAATCATTTGGAATTTATATCTTGTATAAAACAAAGTAATTTGAAATTAGATCTTAAGAATTAGTTTAAGGAGATTTAAATTATGGTTATTATTTTAACTTTTGCTTTATTTTAAGATAATTATATTTTTAGTTTAATGTCAATGTTTAACTTCATATATGTTTGAATCTAAAAATGTTGATTTTTATTTTCTATATATATGTTCGTTTGTGTTACTGAATAAGTTTATTTCTTAATTAACGAACACGAAAAAATAATTATGTGCATTTAATGTTCATGAATAGTACGTTTAATGTTAATATTTATGAATCATTCATGAACAAGTTAATAAATGTTAAACAATCGAACATAAACATGAGTCTTTCATATTTGTTCAATTCATTTAAAGTCCTGCACAAAATATATGTGATCTTGCTTAAAAGGTAAAAATTTTGATAACCCAATCAATAACGTAAATTAAGATCAAAAACATTGTGGGTTCGATAAAAATGTTAGTTGACCAAGAACTATATGCTTTATATAGATACTAGGCTATTACCATGTATGTTATACGGATTAAATATAAATATTAAATATTAGTGATAAAATTTATAAATTTTGAAATATAAAAAGTTTAAATTACGTTGTAATAGCTATTTAAGTAACAAACAATATTTAAAAGAATTAATAACAATAGGAATATCATTTAAGCTTCTTGATTTGTAATAATTGAGTTCCTCGAACTAATTAACTTTAAATTCTTAAAGTTAATATTCTGTCAAAAAACTAACTACTTTTAAATTAGTAAGGTAAGATAATATTTTGTAATTATTAAAGTTAAAAAAAACTATTATGAAATTATCTATAAACATACAAGACAAAATGTTAACTTGTATTATCATTTTTATAAGTTTTGGTTGATTATCATTTTTTTTTTGGGAAAAAATTGTTTTTTAAGAAAACTTATATTTTTATACAACTTTTATTTCTAAAAAAGTTTACATATTTTTTTAAA